>VWPU01013720.1:0-87030 GCA_013398955.1 Callaeas wilsoni
GGCACGCACAAAGCTGTCACCCCCAGTGGCTGAATCCTCGTGCCGGGGCGGTATTCCCCCTGCGCTGGTGACGCTCTATAAAGAGCCGTCAGGACGCGCTCCGCTCCGTCCTGAGCGCTGTTAAACACGCGGCGCTGAAAGCCAGGGGATGGTGGTATGTGTGCGAACGGCTTGGGAGTCGCCAAAAAGCCGTTTCTCAACGCAAACCAGATGCTTATTAGAAACAATTTCCTCTCCTCCCCTCAGATGTCCCGTGGGAACTCCTGCAGGCACCGAATCCGGATGCAGGGCCAGCGCAGAAGCGAACCTCTCCCGGTGGCTTGGACAGCGGGCAATTTTAAGGAAGTGAAATACCGGGACAGTGTGAACACAGACAGCTTCATTTCCTTAGGGCCGAACGAGGGGAATTTGGTTGGTTGCATTAGGGAGTTTTCTTGGCAAGAATAGCCTGATTAACACACATTTAAGTCCAACAAACGCTTCTGTTACCACTGTTTGGGGGGATATAAGCTGGGGGGGCTTGGGGCCACAGTTTTCCAGTGATTTTCAGTGTTTCTGTCTGCATGCCATGCTCCCTGGGAGCTGGAAATCAGTGGATTGTTCTATGGCTAGAGCGCCCGTCTCCTTCTGCAGGGAGCTGCTCCCCGAGCCAAGGCCATGCCAGACCTTAACGCACCCCTCCGAGCACTACTTGTGTCCAAAACATACTTACATTTCTTTGTTAGGACCTGCCAGGAAGCTAAAGAGTTAGGAGAGAGAAAGAGCTGGGCCATCAGCTCCAAAGTATCACAATAAAGAAATAACATCATTAAGGATAAATAAACAAATTGAAAGTTTGAGGACCCACTCCTGGACAACTGGCTGAATTTCAGAGCTATTCTTTTTCTCCTGCCAAGTGAACAAACTGTATGCTACTTTCATTAGCTGTAAAACAAGGAAATTTATCATTGCATGGCTTTGTAAAACAGATATCCTTAGATGGAGGGTTTTGTATGTCTGAGAAATACTATTTTTTGTAATCTGCAAGGTTTCAAGGGCACCGATGTCCAGCCTATTTTAACTGAGAATTCAAGGAACTCATCTGGAATTTTTATTCCAAGAACAAATGAATTCTTTTATTCGGCAGAGTTTCCAAATCTGTTAGGCTTAGGCCCTTTATCATGTATTAATGTCCATGCTGTAACAGAAACGAATGCAAAAATGCTTTTCTCCACTCGGTGGTGCCAGCTGCACAGCGAAAACATTTTCCAGTACTGGATCTGTGCAGCTCAAACTCTTCAGCAATTGTCCTCTTATGGACATAAACCACACCCAAAACTGTAGCAATTTGAGATCAATTAATATCTTTAGCTGCCAGCTGTATCCCTATGAGACAATATTTTTCCAAGGTGATTTCCTGGATACCTGGAAGAAAAGCACTTGACTAGGCTTATGCATGCTCATGTGGTTCCTTTGATAAGGAAGCTGATGCCTGTGCAGTGCAGTTTTGCATGGGAACTCAGGCTCCTGGGGGGACGGGACAGGCAGCCAGCTACCTGAGTGAAGTTTTAAATAAGCACCCCAGAGGGAGAGATCTGCTAAACTTCTCAAAGAGCCTCAAATTCCTCAATACTAACAATGCATATTGTCAGGGAACAGTGCCTGCCATTTCAAGATAAGAGAGGAAATCAGTATGTGGCTGCAGAGAGTGATTTTGATTGATATCTGGCATTGCAGCTCGACCGGATTTTTTTTTTTTTGAAAAGGTCTCTCCAAATGCTAGGGAGTGAATAGTAAAAATAGGTAGGTTGTTAGGAAGTCCAGACAAAACAGCAGAGTAGTGAGCTCAGGCCCTAGCCATCTAATATTCTCAGAGGTCTAGAAATGCCTCAGCCATGACATCCTTGTCCCACACTGCCCTGGCCTGGAATGACATGTAGGAGTTCTGTTCTACTTTATCCTGACACTCCCATTCAGATGTTTCTAATTGGGATTTATTTCACATTAGGGTTTTGTGTGTGTCAGAATCTGAGCAAGGATATCAGTTTTTGTCTCTGATCCCTTTTACTTTCTCCATGCATTGCATAATCCATAAATACTTTGTTTCCTTTCTCCATACATTACTTGCTTTGGCAGGGATCTTTACACTGGTTTGTAGGTGCTGTTAGCCTCTCGTGAGGCACACAGACTCAGGACTAACCACTTCTCCAAGACATCATCTAACAAGAATTGCTTGAGTAAGAATGGCTGGAAAAGGACCTGGAGGTGCTGGCTGACAGCTCAGAATGAGCAAGCAGTGCCCAGGTGGCCAAGAAGGCCAGTGGCATCCTGGCCTGTATCAGCAGTAGCATGGCCAGAGGACCAGGGAAGTGATTGTTGCTCTGTACTGGGCACTGGTGAGGCTACACCTTGAATCCTGTGTTTAGTTTTGGACTTCTCACCACAAGAATGACATTGAAGTGCTGGGGCAATGAGACTCGTGAAGGGTCTAGAACACAGGTCTTATGAGGAGCAGCTGATGCAGCTGGGGTTTTTTAACCTGGAGAAAAGGAGGCTCAGGGGAGGCCTCATTGCTCTCTATAAGTGCCTTCCTTTCATGGACATTGTACCAAGGAGGAGTCAGGCTATTTCCCAAGTACAAGTGATAGGACAAGAGGAAACGGCCTCAAGTTGCACCAGAGGAGGTTTAGATTGGGTATTAGGAAAAATTTCTTCACCAGTAGGGTTGAAGAGTATTGGAGCAGGCTGGCAACAGAAGTTGTTGACTTACCATCCTAAGGGGATATTTAAAAGATGTGTAGATGTGGCACTTAGGGAAAAGATTTAGTGGTGGACTCAATGTTAGGTTTGTGGTTAGACCTGATGATCCTAAGAGCCTTTTCCAACCTAAAGGCTTCTATGATTCTAAGAATTGAAAGCGTTGTAAGATCAGAGTAGATAAAAGAGCGTGAGTCTTCTCACCTATTTTAGCTATAGCAAATATAAAGTATTACAACTTTTGCTGATTTCTCCTCTGGCTGACGTCAGATGCTGTCACTTAAGAGGTGCATTAACTAGGGAGATCCTGAGCCACAATGTAAGCACAGTGGCCTCCCTCAGCCACCTTCTCAAGGAAAAGCATGCAAGTCAGAAATGAATTTTGAGTCCTGAAGGATCACAAAGTCTCCAGAAAAAGGGAAATGCCTGGGTGTTTATGTAGTTTTGCTGCTATTGCAAATTCCTACTTCTGGAGCGTGAACTTAAGTTCACATTTGAAAGGACTTGACAGATCACT
Organism: Callaeas wilsoni; assembly: GCA_013398955.1. Taxonomy (NCBI): domain Eukaryota; kingdom Metazoa; phylum Chordata; class Aves; order Passeriformes; family Callaeidae; genus Callaeas; species Callaeas wilsoni. The sequence continues at coordinate 3,254 of VWPU01013720.1, forward strand.
AAAATTTCTGCACAATGTTATCTGCAGAGACTGAAAACTTTCAGGGTGCTGTTGTACGACAGCATCTTTCTACTTTGAGTCAGTTTTTGAGATAATTGCTCTGTGGAAACTAAGCATGGGTTTTCTTCTTGGGCTTCCAGGAAAAAGACTCTACTGGCCACTGTGTCTGGCCACCTATGGCCCATACCTGCTGTAATGCCTACCAGTTACTCAATAAATACATAACTAACTTTTATATTGTTGATTTGTCCTGCATGCCCAGGGCCTTCAAGACCCCAGATACACATTACTAAAGAGGTAATATCCATAAAAATGAAATACTGGTATCAGAAGCAAGGACATTCTGTGATCCCCGTTGTCATTCACCCAAACCAGAGAATTTGGTTTCTGGGGAAGTGAGATACTGGTCTTCAATGAAATAGCTTTGATGTGGAACACCAGTGTGACCAAGACTAGGTTCTCCTCTCAGAGAGGTAACAGTGAAGAAACCAGTTATGAAACTATAAGGAAGAAAGCTAAATGCAAACTTTGTGTTAAAAAACAGTGCAGGTGCTCCTCAGAGAGAGTCTGCATACTTATCTCAGAGCACAGGAGTCTCATCCAAGACGACCTTGTTTATAAGAATTTTGTGGTTAAGCCTCATAAATTGCCAGGTGCCACCTGGATTTGAAAGTTCTGTATTGTGTTCAGTTCAAATAAACTGTGGTTAGCACCAGTGTTGTACGGGGAGCTCAGAGGGAGAGGGATAAGTGAGATAAACAGCACTGCAGTGTCTTTAAAAAGCAGAGGGAACATAGAAAGAGTGAGAGCACTCATGAGAGAGAGCAAACAAGCCTGACATTTGGAACAAACTGGGCAGACATAGCAGCAGCTCTACAAACTGACAGCAAGTTGAAGGTAGGCTAGCAGTATTAATGACAGCATCCTAGATGCTTGTAGGACATCTCAGTGTTGGTTCCTTGTCCTGGTTTAATGGGCAGGTCAATGATTTTATTTTATATGTGCTTCCTCACTTCAGAGGTTGTTCTGTTCACTTTGGTGAGCCTTTTTATAAAGCAAAGTCTTCCTTGATGTGGACAAAAGTGTTGCAATTTTCCTTGTCTTCAGAAATGTATGAAATACTGTGATCTAGGGAAAAAAAGGGATTTCTTTTCCCTTTTCAAGAGAGAAAGAGGCAATACTGAACACAGCTGTTTGAGTTGATTAAATAACCACGGCTGGAGATTCATGCCTAAGGTTCCCTCTGTAAGAATCTGAGTGGGGTAGGCAAGGTGAAAAAAGATTGTTCAGCATGACCCCTAACTGGAATAACAGAACACAGGCACATTTTGCATGAGTAGCAGGAAATATTCCTAGCACTGGGAATATTTCTTGCTCTCCCAAGAGAGCTGCTGTAATCTCCACTGCCTGGGAGCTAGACAATTCAAAAGCATTTGATGAGTAGCCTGTTGGCAACAATTAACTACTGCAGAAGGTGAAGGTCTGATAACCTGAAAGGGCTTCTTTGTCATTCATTTCTTCCAGGACATGTTCAATGAAAAAGAAAAAAATGCTTGAACTTTCCTTTAGCACAGATAAACCCTGTCTGATTCATTTGAGTTGGTGATTAGCAGCAAGAGTCAGGTCACAGGTTTGGAGATGAGTATGACACTGCAGTGGCACTTACTGAAAGGGTTAGAAGAGCAGAGAAAGTATTAAATATTTTGCATGAAATGTACTCTGTGCTGGCTGTTTCTTTACAATGACTTCGATATTGTCCTGAAGAGGCATTACTCATGGTTTAAGAGGTTCTGAAGGTGCTCCTGGTGATGGTGAAATTACACAAAATTGCACAGGGTGTTATGTAGAAGAGAAGGATCTGTGGGCAGTATAGGGCAACTAGGTATTCAATTACTCTGCAGGTGATAGGAACACAGAACTGTTCAGGGGAAATGGGTTACTGCTCAGAGCATAAATTTCACCAAGTCTGTCACAAGATGCAGGCAAGAAAGTGAGACAGTAGTAATGCTCTGAATACATCTGTGCACAGCTGCACCTCATAGATCTGTGAACAGCAGAATACGAGCACGCACGTTTCCAGGCTGGATCAGCAATGGACAGCAGGGGACTGCGGTGCAGACAGAGATATTTAGGAGTATAGGCAGCTGGACGGAGCAATGTGGGCAGATGGGGACAGTGGTATGGGCAGCTTGTTCTCAGTGGGATGGAATGAAGAGAAGCTGGGAAGAAAACCAACCTAAATTTTAGTTGCCAAGCCTAATGAATGATTTTAAAGTAAAACTCAGCTCTTCAGGAAAGAGCTAATCAGACTGGTATGTCATTCTGGATGTGGAACTTTATTAATGCATGCAGCCCTTTCCCAACAGACTCTGAAGGGCTGTACTGAAATGATGCTTTATTGAAAGGTTATAGATGAACTAATCTCAGAAACCCTGGGCATCATCACTTTGGACCACGACTTGGATGTATTCTTAATGAAGGACACCTTCTGAAAAGACACCAAACCGAGATTTCTAGCAAGTTATCTGGATTGCTAAGTGATGATAAAATCAGTAAAAGAAACCACAGCTATGTAATTTCTAGTTCTAGTGCATTGTCTTAAGGTACAGTCTTCCTCATTTTCATTACTCACACCAACCAGATCAGTAAAACCAAAATAAGTCAGAAAACATAACTGAATTTTCTCTATACTATTTGTTTATGTTGTGCACTTCTCATAGCCAGGTAATGAAAAATAGGTTAGTCACTCTTATTGTTTCTATACAATTTTATTTTCTGATTCTGATGCAGTAGCAAAAAGTTTCCTTGTTTGAGGTGAAAGTCTTGTATTTATTTTTATACACACCATATTTCCATGGAAACCACATTGATATTACTTTTGACTGCACCTCTGTGAAAGCTAAAATTGGGGTCAAATTTAAACAGACATTTTCAGATTTCCTGTACCAGTAACTCTTACAGAGAGAGTTCTCAGCAAGGTACTTAAATGGATGACTAATGTACAATGTATGAACGTATAACAATGTATAAATATTCTCTCTTGATCAAATCTGAAGCCAATATGCATTGCTGTATCTCCTTTGGAGTTTAGAGAACTGTAGTGCTTTGCATCAGCAGAGGATACACTCCTCCTGCTTTAATAGCTACTCATATTCATTAAGAACATGCTAAAGTACCTTACAAAACTGGGGCCTGAATAAAGTCTACACTGGGATTGAGTGGTATGTGCTGCTCTGCCCATGTGGAATGCCATGTATGAAACACTTCTGACCAATTCAGAACTAACAAGTAGCACGAGAGCAGTGGGCTTGCTGATTTAGATCATATAGCATGAACACATAAAATTCTACCTTTCAGACACCAATTGAGTTCAGTTTCACATTAAAAAAAATTACCTTTCAAAAAAATCATCAACTTTCAGAATGTAATGCTGTTGTCTATAGTAGCTTTACTTATGGTAAGCTCCATCGAGCATAAGAAGGAAGGGGCAGATTTAGATGTTTACTACCAGATGACTAATGGCTTCAGGTAAGGTGCACAGGTGATCAAATAGATGTGATGCCTCAGGATCAAAGTCAAAATACATTTGGGAATTTATCTGATATATTGAGTGGATAGCCTTTTCTGGGCCTCTCAGTTCAGTAGATGTCTCGGATGAGTAATGCACTTTCAAAGTATTTCTTAGTTAAAGTGATTAGAACTGTTCTATTAAAAAATCATGGCATTATTAATAATTTTGGAAAATAAGCTAACTTACATGTTTCTATTTCTCAGGTGATCTGGTTTCTGTGAGATTGCAGATGTCAGTACCATCACAAATGGATCTACCTGAAGAACTTCAGCATCCGTATACAAAATTTTCTGAATGGAAATTCAAGCTCTTTAAATTGCGATCATTTGAAAAAACACCCTCTGATGACAGCCAGCACATAAACAAAGACCAGGCAGAAGAGGCTGTTTCTTCAAACAAAGAATTCATCCTGCATAAAGATGAAGCAGTGCCAGGAGGAGAAAAGATGGAGTTAACGGGCAATAGGCAGGGACTTGAGGAACATGCCCATGCCATGAAAACACAAGACAATAGAGCTCATCAGAACAATTTGAAGCAACTCTGCCGCATCTGTGGAGTTTCATTTAAAACTGATGGTTACAACAGAACTTACCCAGTGCATGGGCCAGTGGATGATGAAACTCTGTGTCTTCTGAGAAAGAAAGAAAAAACAGCAACCTCTTGGCCAGATCTTATTGCTAAGGTTTTTAAGATTGATGTGCGAGGGGATGTTGATACTATCCATCCCACTCGATTTTGTCATAACTGTTGGAGTATTATAAATAGAAAATTCAGTAATACTCTATGTGAAGTATATTTTCCTAGGAACAGCACAATGGAGTGGCAACCCCACTCCCCAAACTGTGATGTCTGCCATACTACCAGACGAGGAGTCAAGAGAAAAAGCCAGCCCCCAAGTGTACAACGTGGCAAACGTGTCAAAACCACTGGGGAACGTGCTCGGCTAAACAGAGGTATAAAAAACCAAGCACAGATAAACAATAAAAATTTAATGAAAGAGATTGTCAATTGCAAGGATATACATCTCGGCACCAAGCTGCTTGCCGTTGATTACCCGGTAGATTTCATTAAATCCATTTCTTGCCAGATTTGTGATCATATTTTGGCAGATCCAGTGGAAACAACATGCAGACACTTGTTTTGCAGAACTTGCATCCTTAAATGTATCAGGGTTATGGGCAGCTATTGCCCCTCCTGCTGGTATCCTTGCTTTCCTACTGATCTGGTAACCCCAGTGAAATCCTTCCTGAACATCCTCGATAACCTGAGTATAAGATGCCCTGTAAAGGAATGTGGTGAAGAGATCTTGCATGGAAAATATGGCCAACACCTTTCCAGCCACAAGGAGATGAAAGATGGAGAGCTCTACAGCTACATAAATAAAGGTGGCCGACCGAGGCAGCACCTCCTGTCTTTGACAAGGAGAGCTCAGAAACATCGTCTCAGGGAACTGAAACGTCAAGTCAAGGCTTTTGCTGAGAAGGAAGAGGGCGGTGATATAAAAGCTGTATGCATGACTTTGTTCCTGCTAGCTTTGAGAGCAAAAAATGAACACAAACAAGCAGATGAACTGGAGGCTATAATGCAAGGGAGGGGATCTGGACTTCATCCTGCTGTCTGCCTGGCCATCCGAATCAACACATTTCTCAGCTGTAGTCAGTATCATAAAATGTATAGAACAGTAAAAGCTGTCACTGGGAGGCAGATCTTCCAGCCTTTGCATGCTCTTCGCACTGCTGAGAAAGCCCTTCTACCAGGTTATCACCCATTTGAGTGGAAACCTCCCTTGAAAAATGTATCCACTAACACAGAAGTGGGAATTATAGATGGACTATCAGGACTGCCACTCTCAATTGATGACTACCCAGTAGACACAATTGCAAAGAGATTTCGATATGATGCGGCCTTGGTTTGTGCCTTAAAGGACATGGAGGAGGAGATCTTGGAAGGCATGAAAGCAAAAAACCTGGATGACTATTTGAATGGCCCCTTCACTGTGGTAGTAAAAGAGTCCTGTGATGGAATGGGAGATGTCAGTGAGAAGCATGGAAGTGGGCCTGCAGTCCCAGAGAAGGCTGTTCGTTTTTCTTTCACAGTCATGAACATTTCTATAGCACATGGGAATGAAAGCAAGAGGATCTTTGAGGAAGTAAAGCCCAATTCAGAGTTGTGCTGTAAGCCCTTGTGCCTTATGCTGGCTGACGAATCAGATCATGAAACTCTGACAGCAATCCTGAGCCCCCTCATAGCAGAGCGAGAGGCTATGAAAAACAGTGAACTGCTGCTTGAAATGGGAGGCATCTTGAGAACATTTCGATTCATCTTTAGGGGTACAGGGTATGATGAGAAACTCCTGAGGGAAGTGGAAGGGCTGGAGGCCTCAGGTTCCACTTACATCTGTACCCTATGTGATGCAACCCGCTTGGAGGCATCCCAGAATCTGGTCTTCCACTCCATAACCAGGAGCCACGCTGAAAATCTGGAGCGATACGAAATATGGAGGTCCAACCCATATCACGAATCTGTTGATGAGCTCCGTGACAGAGTGAAGGGTGTTTCAGCCAAACCTTTCATTGAGACTGTTCCCTCCATAGATGCACTGCACTGCGACATTGGCAATGCAACAGAATTCTACAGGATTTTCCAGATGGAGATTGGTGAACTTTACAAGAATCCTGATGTGTCTAAAGAGGAGAGGAAGAGGTGGCAGTTGACTCTTGACAAACACCTCAGGAAGAAGATGAACTTGAAGCCTATGTTGAAGATGAGTGGAAATTTTGCTAGAAAGCTCATGTCCAAAGAGACTGTAGAGGCAGTATGTGAATTAATAAAGTGTGAGGAAAGGCATGCAGCCCTAAAAGAACTAATGGACCTTTATCTGAAGATGAAGCCAGTGTGGCGATCCTCATGCCCTGCCAAGGAGTGCCCAGAACTGTTGTGCCAGTATAGCTACAATTCACAGCGTTTTGCGGAGCTCTTATCTACGAAGTTCAAGTACAGATATGAAGGCAAGATTACAAATTATTTCCACAAAACACTTGCCCATGTTCCTGAAATCATTGAAAGAGATGGTTCTATTGGGGCCTGGGCAAGTGAAGGAAATGAGTCTGGAAACAAACTATTTAGGAGGTTCCGAAAAATGAATGCCAGGCAGTCCAAAGTCTATGAGATGGAGGATGTCTTGAAGCACCACTGGCTATATACCTCCAAGTACCTCCAGAAGTTCATGAATGCTCATAAAACATTAAAAGGCCAGAGTTTCACCATTGATTCAGGGGGTAATTTAGATGACTCCTTGCCACTGGAGGTCTTGGAAAACAATGATTCAGCAGAACTCTAAATGTACAGCACCTTTGGTGTTGGGTTTGTGATGGTGTCTTCCTGCAAGGAAGCAGATTCTTTTTCAGACCTGTAGAGGTACAGAGAGGTCTGAAATTTACACTCCCTCTTAAGGTGCTCAGAGGAGTTAATTTAATAAACACCGTGTGTGTTGGGCATTTCCAAGAGGCAGTGCACTGGTGCATTTACCAGTTGTTATATGAGATGAAAGCAGAAACAAATTGCAAAGAAGAGTCTTTGTTTTATTCTGGTCATATTGTTTCTAAGGGATAAAATCAAAATAAGCAAGGTTTTATACAAGGTTTTAGTTTGGAGGGAATATGATTGTGGGGAGTTATGACAGTTGCTGCAAAGGAGCACTGCTGTTCGTTTTGTTTGCATTTTGTTCCATATTTTGCTATTTACTTTTTAAGAGGGCTTGATTATTTTCTTGATGGTTCTTTGGGTTTTATAAGTAAAGATTCGTCAGTGAGACAGTTGGATAATTGTTTTGGGATAAAGTTCAGTTATTTTGTAGAAAATACTAAAGATGCCAACTTTGATGTCACATACTCTAGAAATATTATTATTTAACATATATATTATAGTACTTCTTAGGAGCAGATGATGGTATCATCGTGCTAATTTACTATATGAAGATATAGGAAAGGTAGCTGAAGTTTTTAAAAGATATTTTTATCATAGCCTGTTTACTTTGAAATGCAAACTTGTATTTGTGCTCCTAAATCAGGATTTACAGTGCCTTGTGGTTATCTCATTATATAAAGTACACTCAAGCTCTGCTATGTAGCTTGTTGCTTCATGAGCATTTCAGACTTCTACGGCAACATCAGTTTATAGCACAATTTGCATTAGTACAGTTTTATTGAATGAATTCCTGGCCTCACTGAAGTCACCAGTGAATCCTCATTAATACCAGTAGGTGCACAGTTTCACCAAGTGACTTTAGCCACAGCAGTCCCATTTCTCAGGAGATGGTTATTACCTTGATCAGATACATGCCAGTAGGATAGTTCCCTGACTGCTGCTGCTGTACTCCAGCTGTATCTGATACCAAACTTTTTCACACCTGCGGCATACCACATGCACGGCCTCATTTTCCAAATCTGTAAAAGAAGGATAATATTTATTAACCTCAAAGATAGTTGCTTACATGTCTAGTTAAAAAGCAATAAACTCTCTTGAAATTTCTGTGTACCATATTTTTCACTATTACAGTAGTGTTTAGTTGGTATTTGTCTTTCGGAAGTGATATTTAGTATATTCATAATTCACAAAATTATGACTTTAATTCACTGACACATTCATGAAACATACTCAAGTACCTGAGACGCCTCCAAATCATCCAGCCTTTCAGATTTGCATCTGTGGCTAGGGTGTTACTGTGTCTGGAGTAATGTTTCTGCAACAAGATAAATGAGGAAACAATCAAAGCACGGATCTAAAAGAATCCACTTTTTTTTCTTTCGTTTTGATGTGGCAGAAGTTGGTTTCTAAGTGTAAGTGAACAACAAATTTAAAAGAATCAATGGTATGAGGTTTGTTTTGTAGTATCTTGTTCATGTTTACTATATTTTTAAGGGTCTGGCATTTACCATTTATGGACAATTTAGAAATAGAGTCAAGTGCTAGTAATTAGTACAAATACTAATGTTATTCTAATTATGCCTTTCTTTTGGTTTCTATTAGTTAAATAACTATTTTAAAAATAGTCCGTAATTTAGGATTTTGGTTTAACATGATTTCTTTAAACATAATTTAACACAATGTCAAAATTTGGAGTTGGAAATAATTACTTTTTTCTAAGCAGTCATAAGGACTACAGCATCTTTTGTATGGTTTATCATGCATACCTGCACTTACCAAGTGTTCATTTCTAGAGTAATTTTTTTTCAATTTCCTTGAAAACAAGTATTTCCTATATATCATAAAAACTAATTTTACATAACTATCCTTCTTTACCAATAAATGCAGACCACAAATAGAGCTGTCTCCCAGAGAGTATAAACAGCAGGTATAAAGAACATTCTCTAGAAGTTATAGTTTTGCAGATATAGTTTTCATATTTGATCAGCATATATTTCATTATACAAACAGTTGCACACTTTTCTTTTTTCTCTGTATGTATATTTGGGACAGCTGTTTTTCCTTATGTTGTCTCCTTGACTTTGTTTGAATAAATTATGGGTTTGTTTAACAATCTTGACTCATCTCATGGTGATTTTCACTCCATTTAAGTGATATATATAGTTTTCATTGCCTTTTGCACAGGAGTGAATTTCACCCTCAAGTAATCCAAAGTCATCCATAGCAATGCATATGTGTCATGGAGTGAGGGACCAGATTTTGTTAATTTTGCGTATGTAATTTCAGTGACTCTAACTGAAATATTGTCAAATTCCAAATTCAGTTTAACAGACTGCTGATATAACGGCAAGTGATCAGTCTCACTGTCTTCGAAAGGGCTGAGTAAGTTTTATCCTTGTGCATACGATTTCTTAAGACAAGCCTTACTTCCTGAGGTAACTCATCAAAGTGAACGAAATGTGAGCAGGGACAGAGAAATGCAGCGGCATGTGGCAGTATTCTTTTGAGAGGTATTTTAAGCTATAAAGTCACATTTCACACTCTACCAGTTCTGGGCAGGATAGCTAACACAGAGAACTACTACTATTTTCCTTTTCTAATTTTTCAGACTTGAATCTAGTTTAATCTTCTATTTCCCCATTGCTGATGTCTTCTGTAAATCAGTTGAGAATTTTGAGCTCATTAGAACAAACAACACTGAAGGGGTAGGTACTGCAAGTGAAGCTTTTGTAAACAGAGCTGAAATAACAATGCTGCATGCACAGAGCCATGCACTGGAAGGCAAACAAAGCCTGACTGCAGACAGGTGCATCATTTCGTTATGCAGCCTGTTGTTAAGCTTTCCAACTTTGAAGAGGCATTAGAAATACGGAGACACTTCTATTCATGCTACTCTTTCAAACCTTCACAGTCTCTTTTTTACATTAGTAATTGGTACAAATCCTTCAGTAATTCATGGTAAATAATAACTACCTTGTTCTGAAATTGTATTTACTGTAGTTTTTACCGAATCACATTATGTATCTCGTTTTGTTTGGTTTCGTTTGGTTTTATTTTGTTTTATTCAAGGGCTTTGTAGTGTGAATTGCCATGTTATAAATTACGTGAATTACTTCTAATTATTTTAGAAGCCATGATTCTGTTATCACATTTTTTTTCCTCACAGGAATAATTCTGTCTTTAAACAAATCCACTTTGATTTTTAGTCAGTTCAGATAGTTCAGAAACAAACTCTAGATATTTACAGGATCCTAATTTCTGACTACACTGAGTTATTTGCTTTGTTTCACTGCATGGCTTCATAATTTTACTTTTTCTTACTGTATTACAGTATCTTATTTCATTAAACTACTTTAAAATAAAGGTCTTATAAATATTTAAGTTTCTGACTTTTTATTTCTTACAGTTTTTCAATGATGCACATAATTTCCTGGTGGCAGTCTTAGTTTTCATTCAAACTGTGGATGCTTTTCACAGTTAGGCTGCTCTAATACCCAGAGGCGGCTGTGATTCCAGCCCAGTTCTGGAAGTCACTAAATTAACACAAATGAAGATTACTCTGTGAATCTCAGCAGTCCTTTCAGCACCCTTCCTCACAGGCAACTGTTTGACAGAACACTAAACTGATATAAAACCAATTTTATTTAGTCTGTAAATGTCTTTTGGTTCATTTAAAAATACCATCCCAGATTTTATGTAAAATCAGCCTTGCACTGTTATCATCATGCTGATACATTAAGTGTCTTTACTGGTTTCTGTGCATGCTTTTCATCAAAGTTTGGCTCCTCACTAGAGGCTGAGCTGTAAAGATTAGTTCCAATCTACCCTTCAGTCCATTATTTGTAGCTTAGCTTTATTCTACTTCAGAAGAATCTTTCTTTCTTCCCTACAATGACATCTACAGGTTAAAAGATTTATGTAAACCAACTGGTTGAATGGAACTAATGACGAGCAAATTAAGCTACCTGATTTCCTGTGTAATCAGATAACCAGACATCTAGTACTAATCTGGACTTTATATCACCAACTTATCTTTTTCATCTGACCTCAAGTAAAAAAAAAAATTGGATGGAAAAAACCAGAGCCCATATAAAGCAAAAGCCTAAGCCTCAGAGCGTTTTCTGGTAAATTAGGATGATATAACTCCTTTACTCCTAAATCTGTAATAACAGACTGAATTTTACTTTCCATGTACTTCTGTGGGGTAAGATGAAGAATAATGAGGCCTGTCACTGGTCTTCCTCAGAGTATTGTTTTAGGGGATGGAATATGGTGCAATTGCCAAGCAGTTGACCAGCTGCAACTCCTAAGTGTTTCCTTAAGTGTTTAAGGACCTTTTGTACCATTTTCATCAAGCTTAATATTGTCCATGATCCAAAAAGACCCATTAGAGAGAATTTAATTAGCAGCTTTTCTAGCAGCATCAGGAGAGAGGTCAAGAGGTGCATTTTTAATACTCTTCCCCTGGAGATGGGCATTCTGAGCCAGGAGACAAGGAACTACCACCTCCACACCTCCACAAAGGAGGTCCTGCACATCTGTGGAGTGGCCAGTGTCCTGTTCTTCCTGTATACATTTATGTATTGAGAAACTGGAGACTTTATAAGGTTATCATCTTACTTTTTTCCAAAGTAAAAATGGGCTCCGGTGCCACAGTTTTCAAAGTAGAGACAACAAATTGCAGTTGGATTTTCAAAGGCTCAAGCCTTTCCCAAAAGTTAGTCTTGTTTGAAATAGAATAGGGTAGGAAATCAAATATGGAGGGAGCTATAGCCACCAATCATGAAAAAAAAGTAAGCCAAACCTTCTGTCTTTAATACATCGGGTCCAGCAGTAAATAACTTAACAAATTCCTTTTCAATCTGAATTCAATATTTTCTTTCTGTTTTGGGCTCCCAGTTGCATTATTTCCACTCCTTTCAATGGTCTATTGTGCAATGAGTCACTCTGAACTATAACACATGCTTTAGTGCTACCAGTAAAGTTTGTGCTGTGCTTTTCCTGTAAATTAATCAGGTACTTCAAGGTCCAAGCACCTTTCAGCAGCAGTAAAATCCATATATTATTCTCATAGAAGCTGATAATAGCAATACAGTGTTACTAAAATGTGTCTGGGAGCCATGATGCTGCTTATTGTGGTTACAAAACACATAGGTCAGTCGGATGCAGATACAATAGAGATTTACTTCTGCACTTAAAACTACTTCATTTTATCTGTTAATTCTAACCTGCCTGAGCAAGAAACATCTTGTATTGATTAGCTGGTTTTGAAGACAATGAATGCTTTTGAAGTACATGACTCAGGAAATTAGGTACTTTCTGCAGTCTTGAATGTTATGTCAAGTGTCTTCTTTACAGGCTGAAGTTCATATACCTCTTTATGTTCAAGTCCTTTCAAATATTTTCTGTTTTACTTACAACTTCTTTTCCTGCAAGAGCTACAGTCTCTGAGATGTGATTTAATGCTGCTTGTACAGCCTTTCACTGTGAAGCTGGGACATGGTTTAACCAAGCAATTTTCTCCTCCTACTCAAATAAACCATACATTTTAAAAAATCACAGCTCAAATGTACAATACTCTTATGTTATGGGCCCAATGAGGTATAACACAAAGTCTGACTGTGAATCGCTTTTTTCATGGCCACAGTGTTGAAGTAAAGAACAACAGCTCAGGTAAGGGCTGGAAGGAGCCACAATGTGTGCTTGTGCTTGCCGCATGCCGAGCATCTGTTCTCAGCTCCCAGGGATTCAGGGAGTCACTGCAGCTGCAGGAGTCAGTTCTGGAAATTCAGAGTTTCTCCCAACACTCTGCAACCACACCATCAGTGCTTGAGCCACAAGGCTTTATCTCCGGCTACATGTCACTTCTGCTAGGCCAGTGGCAAGCTTTCCCTTTACAAAATGTTTCCATCCTTTTATTTGTCTGCACTAGCAGACAAATTTGTCATACAATGTGCTGTCCAAGGAACTTGAGATAATGACAGTAACTGAGAGCGGTAATGGGCAAAAAGTCAGACTGGGTATTGCCAGGGAATTCAATAATTATGGGGAGCCCAGTAATTGTGGGGAGTCCGTTGTTGTAAAATGGCAAAGTGGCAAGGGGTGGAGTTTTGTTGTGTGAGTATATTGTCCCTTTTTGTTGGTGTTGTGATGATGTGGCTTGAATGTTGGTGTGGATTTTTTTGTTGATGTAAATAAGTGCATGATGAAGATATATTTTAATGACAATTCAGCTCCCTAAGACCTATGACTAACCTACAAAAGGGGATGTTGACTGTTGAATTTCATCAGTTTGAAGGGACTTTACATGAGCATTATATTAACTTATGCCTTGGAAAAACATATAACACTATATACTCTGAGCTTGCATAAAGCAACATGACAAAGGAAATGGGAAGCTGGCATTGAAATCTATTAATTTATACTCATATTAGGCTGTAGAGAGGGGAATCAGGGTGATATAATTCCCATTTAGAAGCTTGAACTTTAAGCTCCCTCAGCACATGAAAAGGTTGTAAATGGAAACTTCATAACTTCATATGCTTGCCCTTTACTTTTCTTTGCTGTTGATTTGGGGTGGTAAGGTTTTAAAGGGAGTACTGTGCAGACATGTCTGTGTTGACAGGAATACTGTGCTGCACACGCTGCTTTGTAAAGGAGTGGCTGCTCAGGGTCTGCACATAGTGATCAAATAGCTGACAGCTGCTCCTGTTTTTCTTTTTTATTCAGGGATCCAGCATGAGAGCTGGACTGTGAATACTGAGCTATTATTGCTGGCTCACAAATGTTGAGCTGCTTGTATTGATTTTCTGAAAAGATGTTTGGAGCAGTAATAAAAATAAAAAATAAAGTCAAGAATCATGAGGCTTTACAAATAGCCAATAAAAGAATTCACAAAAAACTTAGTAAACTCTTGGGCTATTCAACCTTGACAATGTCCTTTTCAATCTGAATCCAATCTTCTCCTCATGTTTTGAGCAGCCAACTGCATTTGTTTCTACCCTCAAAATGCTCCACTGGCTCAATGAATCACTCTGAGCTACAGTTTGCACTTCTAAGCTTTCACACTCTACACAGTCACCCTGGGAAAGCAGAGAAAGAAATGGGTACTGGAGGACCTGGAGTAAATGATGAAAGTCCTGTTCCTCAGAAGGAATTTCTTCTGAAGTCAATGGGGGTTCACAGCATGGGGCGGCTGTGAAGCTAGACCCCTTATCAGACTTCATATGGACTGCCCAAGCACACATGCCATCCTTTTGTAAACTTTAGGATTTATAGTGCTTGATTTACCCATGAACACATGAAAAAACACAGTCATTTTCATTATAAACTTTATTACCTTACTAAATTTTTAAAAATATAAACACAAAGCAGTTGATGATCACAGTAGTTTAAAAAAAGCAATTTAATTTTTACTGTGAGAGGATATTCCACAACTGTAGCCAAAACTGACATATAATCATTCCATAACTTCCAAAATAAAAAATTAATTATCCAGAATTAAATGCTCCATATGTAAGCTTTCCATAATGGAAGTCCCCAAAGAAAACTGACCCTCAGTGTCTGAATATTTCATTATTTCTGACACAAGGGACTTAAACCACTACTTTTGTTTAAAACCAGAGTAATTAGTCTCATTTTATTTCATTACACCAACATAAAACTGGAGTAATGCAGCTATAAATTAGGTCAAATATTTCTAGAACTACTGACTAAGATAAAAAATTAAAATGGGCTATATAATGTTCTTTATGGACAGATGGGAACAGCACTGACTACATGGGATAATGTCTTATCCTACCAACAGTTCCATTAAACTTACCAGGGAGTAATTATAGCATAAAATTCAGCATACAGTTTACCAGTGTCTGGCTGTGTATTTGCACAGTGCCCTGTATGATGGGGTCCCTGTCCGGATAGCACAAAAATACAAAAGGTACAGAATAAATTAATGTGCTTTGAAATGTAACAAAAACATTGAGATAACTAAAATAAGATCTCTTTGAGCTCCAATAGCCCACTTTGCTTCAACCATTGTTGCCTCTGCCTGTGATTTCATTTCCTGTCAGGTAAATGCAAATCAGCAATGTAAATCTATTCAAACAGTCTCCGAAGAAAGGACTTTTTCGTTGATGTTGATAACTTCATGGTTTTCTTTTTGCGCAATGGTTTCATGGGCTGCTTTTTCAGGCACACCACCTTTTGGGGAGTTTGTAGCCCTTTATTAAGGTCAACGTGCTTGTTGCAGAAGTATTTGACATTTGCTTCCGAGAGACGTAGAAGCATGGTCTCTGAGAGATCCATACACTGCGCGTGGACCCAGTGGCCAGCCCCACTGGAACACAGGATCATTGCAGGCTTGTTGAGCTCTGTCGAATAGAAAGGGACCCAGGTGTTAATGTCAATATTGCAACTGGCACAGCAGGTGATCCAGTAGCCCGTTTCGGATTCATCTTCTTCATCATCTTCATTGTAAGTGTCAGCATCGTCAGCATCAAAGCTATTGGCTTCAGCACTAAAACAGAACTCCTCCGAATCTTCAAATGGAGTGGAGTCTCCAGGGTCTTCACTTGACGTCTGACTGCAAATTTGTGTTATCAATTCTTCCTCCTTGTCCTCTTCTGCTCCTTTGCATCTCAAAATGTAGAAGTAGTTTGCATCCGGGATTAATTGTTTGTTGGCCCCTGGAATGCCCAGCAAAACAGACCCTTTACCCATATCACAGCCAAACCACATTCTGCAGTGTTTAATATCTGGTGTCCACTCTGGGCTCAGACTTTCAACAATCTCTATCTTACTGTCTTCCAGAACTATGGTGTTACACACCAAGCGTTTCTGGTTGTCAGAGTGGTAGCCACCGACAAGGACAAATTCAGTATCACTGATCTGGGTCACTATAGCACTTGACACCGATATCCCCCCTGGCAGGATGGTGCAGGTCACAGCTGGGCTGCCCAGGGGCAGATCAATTTTTAGCTTGTACAAGTTGGGGGACCTGGTGTTATTTTGAAGTGAGTGGCCTCCCAAGATGTAGATTGTATCACCTCTGGCAATTGAAACGTGGAAAGAAAGTCCATCTTGAAGCTCTGGTAGTATGTATGATGTACAGCATCCGAACTCAAAATCAATGAGAAACACAGATGACAAACAGTCAACTACGCTGTTCCATTTTTCAGTCGTTCTTTGCGCAAGCGGAATATATGACCTCCCTCCAAACAGAACACTCATGCTTTTTCCCCGGCTATGAACTACATTAATTGTATGCCCGTATCTAGCTTCAGGGACATCTCCACCCAGGTCTTTCTCAATGCATTGGAACGTCATTTTCTTGCTAGTTTTGCTTACCAGACTCATAAAGTAAATCTTATCAGAAAGGTCATTGTTTGGTGTTTTACCACCATGGATGACATACTGGTACTCATCAGCCCTTGCATCGCTTCTGAGCGTGCAAAGAGCAGGGTAGCGGAGAGGGGGAAGGTAACACGAGTCTTTAGAGAAGAAGGCAGGTTTCATTTTGAGCTCATTCTGCTTTATATCGAGGAGGAAAACACCAGTGGGGCAGGACCTCTTTGGCCATCCTTTCTGACCAAAGAAGAAAACATGTCCATCAAAATTCAGGAGAGAGGAGCCTGGCTGAAGCAAGGACGAGTTACTGACAGTGGAAATCATCTGCAGCGACATTTTGTCTGTTGACTGGGCCATACCGTGGCTGAGAAAATAAAAAAAAACCCAAAACAAACAGATCAAACATGCATTAGATCCTATCACAATTATTTAACAGAACTTGAGTAAATCCTATGGAAGTTGCGCTGCAGTTCACTCTTTGAAACCCAGAAACACACTCTTTTCTGTGTCTCAAGACATGAATCAAGCATGAGGCGTGCACCAGTCCCGGGGTGTTTCGGGGATTTTGTGCACACTGTGGGCTGTTGGCACACGGAGCCCGCACGCGATGCGGCCGCAGCCCTTCGCCGGGGCGGCTTCCCGGGGCGGGCGCGGCCGCTCCCGTGGGAACGCGGCCCGCAGGCTGCTGGGGCCGGTAGTTCTCGCTGGGCTGCCCGGCCCGGCCCAGCCCGGCCGCCGCTTGCCTCGTCCCGGCCGTGGGGAATCGGGACCGGCGGGCTCAGAGAGCCGGCGGCGGTGAGTGCGGCCGCGGGGCCGGGGCCGGTCTGCTGGCGGCGGGGTTCGGCCCCGGGGCGGAGGGAGCAGCGCCAGGGATGCCACAAGCCGGGATTTCCTGCCCGTTTGTCGTCCCCAGGCGGCCAGGAATGCTGGGCTGGAGCTTCCCGGATGCCGCAGGCCCGGGGCCCCGGGGGTGCGGGAGCCGCGTCCGCCCGCGCCGCCCCTCGTCCCGCGGCGCTCGGGCTCGCCCGGGGCGGCAGGAGGCTCCCGGCCGGGAACGTGCCCGGGGCCCTGTAGTCAGTGGGCTGGAGGAGGGGAGTGCACGGAAACTTCAGATCGCACCTTTTGTTTACAAGGAAAACGTCAGGATTTGTTGGCTGCATTTATAAGCAGGCGGTGCCCGCTGCGTTTCCAGCCATGCGGGGCTGACTGGAGCGGCAGAGGCCGCGGGTGCCAGCGTGAAGCTCACGCTTGTGCAGAACAGCCCAGTCGGGGTCTGGGGGGCTTGCGAGTCCCCCTGCCGCGGGGCTTCAGCGCGCTCGAATCCTTTCTCTTTCATCTCTGCCCTTTGCTCATGCTTTCCTGAGTAGGTTTCAAGAGGTATGTTTTACTCTTGTAAACCTCTTTGTTTGGAGACCGAAAGGAGTTTATGTAATCAGCCTGGATATTGACTGTGAAAGAGCTTTGGAGAGCGCAGACACCAGGGAGGGAAATACCTGGCTGATTCATCGGCAGTGTCCTTTGGTGACAGCAGACTTGTGCCCTTTAGTAAATGTCCAAGTTCTCCGTCCCAGCCTTTGCCAAATCCCCGGAATTTAAAAGTGTGAACTAAATATTAGAAAAAAAACCCCCAAATCCTACATTTTAAAATGTAATTAGTTTTTTTTAAAGATCTTCAGGATTAATTTTTTTTTTTTTGCTGCTTTTCGTTTTGCTGTAACAACAAAAACAAGACCCACAGGGTTTCCTTTTTAAGGAAGGATTGGTATCTTCTAGTTACGTGACATCAGAACCTGGGGGGAACTGAACAACATCGTGTACAGGAAGAGTCACGGTAAAAACATGGGAACTGATGACACTGACTCCATCAGTTGCCGTGTTGTACCATATTGCTGCACTGCCTGCCCTCTGGCTGGTGTGGGAACTGCTGTGCTAAAATAGGGATCTGCCATGGAATGTTTTTCAAAGGTGAGATGTTTTCAGGCCAGAGCACACAGACAGGGTAGGCATAGCTGTTACTGAGTCTGTTTGAAAAACAGTCCATGGAATGGATGTCTTTTGTTGTGGAATCATCCAAGGATCATTGTTGAGTTCTGTTCACTGTGTAGCCTAATGCCTCTGCCCTGAAGGTGGTAGTTTTTTCTACATTTAGATTTCTTTTCAGAAGTGCTGCACTGTAGGTGAAGTTCAGTTATAAGTTAATTAAATTAGTGAACCCTTTTCTGAGCATGTCAGTATACACAGCAGGTTTTGTCCTTATTATGCATAAAGAAAGACTTATGAAGTTATTTACCTTCAGGTGATATGCTAAACAGGAATCTGCTGCTTGTTTCTTACAAGCATTCAAAAATGGCATCATCAGAGGAGCTTGCACTAAGTTGGGGTTACTGGATTAGATGTCATTTGTCTCTTCTTTCATATTGTCTGGTTGCTTAGCTTCCTTGGTTTTACAGGATCTTTAGAAAAGTAAAATGTTTTCCGTGCTGAAGATGCCATAAGAAAATGTTTGTTCCATATGAGAAAATGAGAGTTCTTTATATTGTACCACTACTGTTCTACATTTGACTGCTGGCTTATATTTGAAGTCTAAAAAGAGTATTAAAAGTGGCAAACAATTTAATTGACATATTGGTATGCATCTCATATTTTTGAATATACTTCTCCAAATATGGCAATTATTAGTGTTCATAATGTCACAAACTATTCCCAAATGTTGAGCAGTACTCAGTTCTGAGGAGTTTGCTATCTGAAGAGTCTGCAGATACAGAGTGAAGAAAAGATCAGTGACAATTATTTGATTGATAGACACACAGAACATACTGGTTAAGCACACTCAAACACACTTTCTTGTCATCTCATAATATTTCTTGAACTTTACGTAGCCAAACAGTTCAGTACATATTGGAGGGAATATTTATCCGAGATTTTTGGACAGAAGTAGCTCCAGACAGGCACTGTCTGGCATTGCTTTGGCTTTCCAAAATTGCAGGGTGTTAATACAGTGTGGTTGCTCTTTGGCTATGCTGACCTCCACCTCTAACCTTCCAATACCACTGATTCCTTTGGGCCATGGCTTATCTAACCCTGAACAGCTTTGGGGAACCCAAAAGGTGAAGATCTAACCTTATAAACAAAGAGTTTAAAGTGCTTTTTTGTGGCTTTATGCTCAAAACTGTCACTGTGGAGTTGGATTAGCATTATAGCTAGTGCAGAGGGAAACAGACAAATGACTTTGTTGTGGTGCAACACAAGATACCGGGGAAGAGACACTACAAGGAGTAAAGAACAATAAAAAGAGAAGGGGAGAGTTATTTAAGCAGTTACCAGTTATGATGACTTGAGTCATGCTTCATCATATTTGGTGTTTTTATAAAAGGTTACGATGCAAGGATTATACAAATAAATGAGAATCTCAGTGTTACTTTTATAAGCCCTCTGTTTGGGAAGCAGTAGAGACCTGAGCTAGAAGCTAAGCTAACAGAAAGAAGAAAATTAATATTCTCCCTGTGTTTGTTTTAAAATCAAACAGTATTTTAAGCAGGTTTTTTCAGGTAAGAAGTGTTTATATGGCAAGAAGAGATTATAAGGAATTCAGATTTAGATAGATTGAAAGTTGGAAGATACATTTATAGAAGGATCAAATGAAGAGAGAAGGTGTTTTTAAATAGCACTAGCTAATGTAATTTGAAATGTGCTTACTATGGAAATAGATGGACATAGTTAGAATTTTGGGTGGTGTACCATTTCAGAAACCATCTTAGGTGTTCACAGAGTAGTACAGGATGAACATCATTGAGAGACAAGGGGTAGCACTGAGTCACCTACACAGCAAGTGAAATTTTGTATACCTTTGGATATTCTTCCTTGTCTTCTAGCTTCTCGCTTCTCCTATGGAAGCAAGTCTGCCATTGTTCTGTGTCCTAGGTCCCAGTAAATCTGGGGTTTACAAAATGTCACTTGGTGACAGTGTTTAGGCACTGAGTCACTCCCAAACTGTGTTTATTACTTATTGTCCTCTTTGACCCCATGCAGAAATGGTTTGTTCACCTGTGTACTTTGCCTGTTACCCAGTTAGGCAACAAAAACATTCTAATCAGGAGAACAATGACTAATCAGTGCTGTTGTTTAGTGTGACATGTGATATTTTTCAACATTGAAAGTATTATTTGTAATAATTTCACAGTAATTTGAATGCTACGAAATAATGAACGATGAATGAGTTGATCTTATGAACTGTAGCAAACACAAAGAACCTTTTTTCATTTATACAAAAATAGGATATTTGAGCTGTGCTGTTTGGACACTGAGAGAATGGAATGCAAGATAACATGGAGTCTTAGTTGGTAAACACCCATTGCTGACCATTAAATTAACTAGTTTGCAGTTATTTTGGTGTGAACACACATATCTATGATAGAATTAAATTGGTTTTGCAGAACTGTGTGTTTTTTCTCTGACAGATCTGTTTTTTCATTTCCAGAATGGAAAAGCATACCCCTGAAAAGCAAGTGCTGTTTCCAAACTCTTCACAATTAAAATCATAGCCAGACACACAAAGAAGTTCGAAGTCCTCCATAAAGAAGCTTAAGGAAGGAAATTTTTTGTATAGTATTTCTCAAAACATTTGCTAAGTGTATCAACCAAGTTTGCTTTGGGCAAAACAGTAATTTAGACGTACCTGGCTGATAGCAGTTTTTTGCGTCCTCCGTAATCTTTCTGTATAACTGGGATTCAAATGTGAGCAATGTGAGGAATCTTCTGTGACAGCACAGGGGGCTCGTGGCATGGAGAGACAGCCTGATGGAGGGCAGTCTATCTGCTTAATTTGCAGATGTGCTCCTGAGAACTCAATCTACTGTGGCTAACTGGCTGTGACTGTTTTTTTTTTCCTTTCCTCTCTTGTCTTCAGATGGCACAACAAGAAACCCACCAGCCTGCAGAAGCTTTAACTCTTTGCAGTAGAACAAGCTCAGAGTGACAGCAGGTGCCTCTTAGATTGTAAATATCTGCAGCATATGCTTCTTTATGGTTGAATTTTTTTACACAGTTAAACCTGTCAGCCTTGTGATCATCTTCAGAATTTTTCAGTGCTATTTTAAAATGTGATGTAAAATGAATTTTGAGTTAAAAATAAGAAAACAACTCTTGCTGATTGGCATACTGCTTTCCCCAGGAATGCTCTGCTGCTAGCGGGCAATGACATTGAAACAGAGCAAAGGAAATGACAAATGCATGCAGTTCACTGAGTGAGGGCTGACTGAAAGTCCAACTCAAAGTCCACTGAAGTAATTAGAAATGTCTTTTCTTCTACTTCAGTGGCCTTCTGATCAGACCTTGAAAGAGTAATAAAACTTTGCACCTTTCTGTGGCATTTTTCATCAGTTTCGCAGTGTTTTTCTCCAACAAAAAATAATGAGACTCTGGGAAGTCCACTGGGAACGTATTCTTTCAACAGCTAGCAGTGCTGGGGCACAGAGGATAAGCCACTTGCATAACACAGCACAACAAATAAACAGAAAAACCTGGAAAACAATTTACTCTTCATAGCTCCCTGCTTTTGTTTTTCTGGCCCTACTTCACCCACTCCTGAGTTACAACATCTGCTGCACAGTATTTTAGAAATATCTCAACTCCCACTTGAAACTGCTGTGAGAATAGAAATAGAAGGAACTTGAAATGGAATTTGATTAGTACAGCAAAGCAAACACACCAAATGTTTGCGAAAATTGTCTTGAGACATTGAATAACTGTAATGCAGATAGGATGTAGTGATGTTTCTCATCTGAAATATAGCAGTGCTAAGGCACTGTGCCCTGTGGCATCCATATGGGCCTTTTACTTTTCTACTGAAACAAAGATGAAACTGTAGTGTGGAGTTGAATGCTGAAGAACTTCCCCCAAATTTAAGGGCATTCAGATCACATTTATTTGTATTTTCAGTAGGGCCTAGATAATACTTAACAGCTTCTTTTCTAAGTGTTTGACATATTCTGACCCTCGTTTGAGTCTGTGGTCAAAGATCTACTGGCAAAAAAAACCCCAAATATTTAAGTGAATAATCCAGTCCCCCAATTGTGTCACTTTAATATATTACATTCATTTTAGTGTCTTTCTAACAGTTGACATGCCTTATCTTTCAAAATTCTTTTTCCAATTACTGTGGTTGAGAAGATGGAGAAATTAAAGTTTTTTGGCAACAGCATGTCATTTTTAGGTGAGGACATGGTCTGTCCAAGCTGGTCTCTTTAACTGTCAATAACAAAGTGCTTTGGAGAAGCTGCAGCAAATAGCTTCAGAATAGTGTATCTACGTGGTAGGGAAATTATTTTCAAAACTGTCCACGTCATAGTAAGAAGATCTTGGATTCCCATCCTGAATTTAACTGGCAGAGAACCTATGTGGAAAGGAATAAATAGACTTTTCCTTCGCAATTTCTATTTTAATAACATTGACATAGGTAGTCTGTTTTCAGCAGATTGCTCACTGTTACAGAAATGCTTTATTTCACTTGATTTTCTTCTTCTACAATTAATTTCTTAAAATAATATGTTGTTTGCATCTTCTTCATCCCAAATCATTCCAAATTGCATTGAGATATTTCCAGGCTTTTCAGCATATTTTCTGCCAGTAAAACACAGTCGTCTCTGAGCTGAAATGTAGCTGGCTTCCTGTGGGTTGCAGTAATGCACTCCAGCTCAGCAGGGAAAGGGAAGGCTGCCTTACTCATTTGTGTAGGGTTTGCCAGCCAGAATGCAAATATGCTGGATATTTAGCCAGGACCCACAGGCTGAAACCTGTAAAAAAGGGCACAGGGAGTCCAGCATCCTACAGTCTTCAATTTTCTGTCTCATCTAAAACTGACAACAAAGAGTATTTAACTAGTGAGGGAGAGGGCTTTATTTGGAGGTCTTATCTAAAATATCTGATTGAATCCAGCTGTGCTTTGACTGTCAGATCCCAGACAATTGCATTCCAGGGGGCAGTGGCTACCGCAGGTTGGATGAAATGTTACTCTTGCTGTGGGCCTCCATGTTGTCTTTAAAGGGAGCAGTACTCTTGAAGCCATTGGAAATAAATTTTAAAAAATCCTACTCAGGTATGGGACTGGCATAATAGCACTGAAATCCAACAAGATCAATATGCTTGCTTGCAATTAAAGCTCTTGGATATATCCTTTAAAAGCTCATACGAGCTGGGCATGAGAGGCACATGATTTTGTCCATATAAAGGTCAGCTCTCAGGCTTAGTAATGCACTCAGGCAAGCAGATGCAGTTCCCATCCACACAAATTGCTGATGCATTAAGTGTGTGCCCTTAAGGCCTCCTGCTGAAGGCAATGGCAAACATCCAGTTGATTTTAACAGGATTAGCTGTCGTAGATCACATTGAATTGCGAGATGTTGGAAGGAACCTAATCTGAAAGTTTTTGTCCTTTGTAACTTTTAGTTTGTTCCTCCAGCTGGGTTGACCTGCACCTACTTGTGGCCAGAACTTGGTGCCTTTGGGTTTGCTCCCGGAACTCTGCCTCCCCACAGGTGATGGTAGCAGGGAGGAGGAGAGAGAAAAGTAGGGCAGGACAGGAGAGCAGGGAGGGCTTTCTTCTGCTACTGTAGATTTGCAGATGTCTGGACAAGGAGGAGGCAGTTTTCTGCCTTCAGGAAAATGGGTAACCTTCCTCTGCTGCTTGACTCAAAATCTTTTATGTCTTTCTTGAGCAGAGATTCCCAGAATCACTCCTTTCACTTGGTCTACATTTAAAGCACCATCCTGGGATGTTTGTTAAGGCAGCAGCCATGGTCCACAGCTAACAACAAGCATTTGTTAAGGACAGGTTTGAGTTCCAGCTCTGCCTGCCTCTTTGCACCATGGGGCTGATGATCTGCACTGCAGGCTCCAGCTCAGCGTGGTGGGTGTAGGAGTGCCCTGCTGACATCTGCTTTTGCAGTGTGGAGGAAGCACAGCTTTCTGGGCCATTTGTGAGGGTGTTTCTGATGAGGCTGTGCTTTCATGGTTGCATAAGCAACTATGACAGGCTGCCGAGAGGGCGATCCTGCATCCTTCCCTTGCGCGCGCTGCATGTTCCCACTGTCCCCTTGTACACGCCCTCGCAATTGTACAGCTGTAAGGCAGATCCGAAAATACACCTTTAAAACAGAACATATGCATTTGCTCTGTTTATTCTCAGGGTTTGTATTGGTAATTTATTTTGTCTGCCCAAGAGATGGACTGGAGTGGTAAACCAGGAGGTGAAGAGGAAGTGAAGGTGGTGGTGGCCTTTTTGGGAGCAGCCAGAACCTAGATAGACTTAAATTGATTCATTTAAGTTCTGATAGACTTAAATGCACTTGTCTGTTAATATCTCATTCTTTTTGCAAAGGTGCTACCTCATTCTTCATTGCTGTAACAATATCGTTAAAGGTGTAGTTACTGTGATAGCTCTATAGGGAAAAGCTCTATAGGGAAAAGGAAAAAGAGGGGCATTGTTCCAGTGGTAACAGAGTATAAGATTTAAAAACAGTGTGTTTATGTTCAATCTGATTTTTGCAGACATAGATTATAAAATATTGATAACAGGTGTACCTAGTGGATATTTTCCATGAACCTATGAGTGAACTATAAAAAAACCATTTATTAATCAGCCTTTTTTTAAAAATTGAGAATGACTTCTAGGAGATCAAATCCATAATGTGAAAGTCTGACTTGAACCTGTGCAAGAAATGCTAGTGAAGTATTTTTTTTCCTGAAAAATTAAATTATGTAAGATTTTATTAAGTCTGTAGAGACAATTAGCTTACTGCTCTTTCCATTTAAAAATTCATAATCTCGATTTTTCTTTCATTGCCTCTATTGTCAAGAAACATAAAGCACTTAAAAATGCAGCATAAACCAGGAAGTCTATATTCCACCATGTTTTCTGTTCTTTAGTAGAAGTAATCACTGTATAATTGAAATCATGCTAATACTCACTTGACCTGCCTCTGTGATTCAATGCAGAGATTTCTGATTTGTCTTAACACTGCTTGGAAGAAGACTGCATTTTGAGAAATGAAATTGATTTTGCACAATCTGCTGATGATCAGCAAGGCTTAATGAATGATCGCCTCAAGAAACCTCATTAAAGTCATTTGGATGGATGAGCAAGAGTGAAATGCAAAAAGAAGAGAGCATAGTTGCTGCTTGAATGCCTCACTTATTGATATTTGACTCTAAAAGTATCCAAAGCCAGCACAAGGCAAGGATCAGATACCCTTACATACTTTCCTTGAGACTTCCAAGTTAGTTTGATTCTTTTTTGGAAAAAAGAAGATAGTTTTTGATTTTAGTAGTAGCTATTCTTTAGCAGAACAATGCAGTAATTTCATTCCTAGAAGTGCCGTTGTATCAACTTTATAAATTGTGGATTCCAACCCATTATTGTGTGTTTTTTCATATTTCCAGGACAGTTTGAAGAAGTCATTGCCTTGAGGCTGTGAGTTAGGTGATTGCTGAAGCGTTCTACTTATGTAGAATCTGCTGGTTAGCTCCTTAGCAAAGGTGAGTGTCTTCTGGTCAGCCTGGTTTCAGCTGTTCACCTCACAAAACTCTGCAACTCACACAGTGCGGTGCTCATTTAAGAGAAACTCTGGAATAAAGTAGGTGGGAAGCAGCAGAAAACAAAGTGGAATAAAAATGAAAAATACCAAAGCCTTGATGGGTTGAGATAAATTTTTGAATACCCCTCTTGTACTATCCGTCCTAACCATATGTTCCATTTCAGGGATAGGAGATATTCCCCGCATACCATCCTCTACACTTGCTTTTATTTAGGGCCATGCTACAGCACTGGGCAGGTCTTCAAAATAATTGAAAATGGGGGATGAGTAGTCCTGGCTGCCAGTCTCTTGTCTCTGTTGTTTGAGAGCGCGGCTGTTTTTCTGACAGAACCTGGGCTTTCATTAGGAC
Source organism: Callaeas wilsoni (assembly GCA_013398955.1). NCBI lineage: Eukaryota > Metazoa > Chordata > Aves > Passeriformes > Callaeidae > Callaeas > Callaeas wilsoni. The sequence goes on from VWPU01013720.1 coordinate 29,535, forward strand.
CTAGCTGCTTTTTCCTCTCCGCGAGGAGGTGATTCGGTAGACCTCAATAACAGCTGTGCAAGGGAATATCCGAAGTGGAGTTTACAAAATTCTGTAGGAAGTAGAAGCCGCACAGCAGAGTGAGAATTGAGATATATGATTTTGGTACCACCTGGTCTGAGTGTTGAGTCTCAGACTGATGATCAGGTGGCTGTAGAGCATGGCAGTCACTGAGAAAGCTGTCATGCAGCTGGTTAAGAATACAACTATGCCCCCAAATTGCGTATTAATTTTCTAATTTCCTAGGGCATCTTAGAGTGAATTAATCTAAGATTTGCTGTCAACCCTCCACTAACCTGTTTTTAAATAATTTAAATTCTTGGTGACTCATTTTTTTAATCTGTTATTGAGAATAATATTTGTTTTGCTCTGCCTTCTGGGAATATTTAAAAGTTTATTTCATTATTGTTTGTAAAGGAGTTGGCAATCCTAGACACAAGACTCCAAAAAAAACCAGAGAGTTATGAACTTTTTCTTGATTAGATGTATATGTTTTTTCTTTTACAGTAGCCTTACAAATCACAGCACTATTTCGAGTAATAATTTTAATAACTGAACCATAATGAGGAATAGAAGGCACTGCTTACCTTTCAAAGCCCTGTAATATACATAAACAACTCTGAAAGTCTGGTGAGTTATATTCTGCTTGGTCAGTCCACAGAGAGATTAGTACTGGTTGGATTTTTGTAAAACATTAGAAAACTTTAGGTCATGTGAGTGTGCATGTATTTTGATGTCTTCAGAACATTAGTCTTCCTTGGAAGCAGGCAATCCAGCAAAATTAGAGTTTTATGTTAGAAGTCACACTTTATTTTCTTTCTGGTCTCCAAACAATTCTTTTTTGATCTTATTTCACTTCAATATCAGGTTGGCAGCCTTTCCTTAGTGTAGTTGATTAGAAGTTTTGCTGAAGAATTAAGCTTTCATTCCCAAAATCCCCTTCTTAGTGTTGTCGTAAATCAAGAGGGGAAGCACAGGAACACAAAAACAAGATGCAAATCAAGAACTTAGTCGATAACGCATTCTTGCATCTTGATCAGGTTTACATGTGCAAACTGATTCTATTAGTGTGGACTTATGTGTATAAAAATAAGTAATATGGGTAAACATTTAGCATCGTGCAGCTGTTAACATGCATTTACACAGCTTTGATGAGTAAGGGGCAAGGTTAACTTCAGCAGGCTTCACTGAGGGCAGTTCAGGGCCACTACTTCCCATACTTAACCAGAGTCTGGTTAAGTGATGAAGGTGGGCTGAAAAGCTGTTGCTGCGTGACTGGAGAGTGAAGCTTTCTTCCTTCAGCTCTCAGCATTTTTTCCCTTCTCGAGAGTGGTCCTCACATTCCTGTGTGGCTGTGCAGCCCCAGCATGCTCTCCCTGCCCTGTGTGCTGCCTCAGCGTACACACGCACGTGTCATTGTGATTTAAAGTGTGGTCCAGAATCTGGGTTTGTGGCTTTGATGGTACAGTGAGTGGTGCACCTGGAGGTGATGGATCCGGTCCAAAATTTGAATGTATGGATATGTCCTGGTTGTTAAATACAACATGCTGATGAGAGGTGTCACTGTTTCTGCAAAGAAGGCAGGAGTTGAATGACTGAACAACTTAAGGGAATGAACCCCACCAAGAGAGGCTGGCACTTCTGTGGCCCATATTACCCAAGGTCGTAAATTTCAAGTATGAATGATCACAATTTCTCCCTTTAGACTTAAAATTTCTGTGTCCATGTGAATTTTGGGAGAAATGTTGAGTAAAGTTCCACTGACGAGATCAGAACTTCAGAAAGAGAGAAGAAAAAATTTACTTTCTACTGCCCATCTATGTGAACTGGGGACTTTTCTGTTGACTTGTTTTCTGCCTGCAGGTATATACAGCTCTTTTCTTTCTATTGCAGAAGCAGCCTATAAAGCAGATATACCCGTTCAACTCTCAAGGTGTGGATGATCATGGGAGAACAACTGTTAAAGAACAGCATCCTTGATCAATTTATTAATAGCCATGAGCAGTCATATGAAGAGTTTCTAAATACATTCACGTATCTTTTGAAAGGTATGTAGTTTCCCAAATCTCCCATTAGATACCACAGACAGAAGGGAAGGTAAAAAGAGAAGCAGTAGTATTTAGTGTCTTTGTGCTACTCACCTGCTTTGTGACTTTAGGCAAAGCCTTGTGATGCTTTTGTTTCTCCACTCAGCAGTGGGAACCCTAAGAACAACTTTCTGTAGATTGGTTCCCAGGCTGCTGTGTCTCTACAGGTGGTTAGCCATTTATGCTTGCTTTAGGGAGATGGGGAAACATGCGCTGTTTGGAAGGATAGATGTTTCCTAAGTACATCTTGCATTGTTTTGCTTGAGAAGTTTCCATAAAAGAAGAGCCTAAGGAAAGTACTTAATAGTGTGAGATGGCCTGAGATGAGGAGTCTGCAATTCGGGTACTTTCACAGATTTACTAACACTAGCCTGCTGTGCTATGCCTGTGTGTGTGCCTCCTACAAAGTCATTGCCTTCTATGATGAAACAACTACCTGGAGGGATGTGGATGTTTAAATCGATTTCAGCAAGGCTTTCTACTCTGTCCTTCACAACATCCTCACAGGCAAACTCAGGAGGTGTGAGCTGGATGAGTGGACAGTGGGATGGATTGAGAACTGGCTGAGTGGCAGATCCCAGAGTGTTGTGATCAGCAGCACAGGGTCTGGCTGGAGCCCTGTCACTGGTGGTGTCCCCCAGGGTTCCATTCTGGGCCCAGTCTTGTTTACCTAATTCATCAATGACTTGGATGAAGGGGCAGATGCCTCCTCAGCAAGGTCCCTGCAGACACAAAGCTGGGAGGAGTGGCCCATACCCCAGAGGGCTGTGCAGCCCTGGAGAAGGGCCTCGACAGGCTGGAGAGACGGGCAGAGAGGGACCTCCTGAAATTCAGCAAAGGCAAGTGCAGGGTCCTGCTCCCGGGGAGGAATAACTCCCTGCACCAGCACAGGCTGGGGGATGAGCTCTTGGAAAGCAGCTCTGTGGAGAAGGACCTGGGGGTCCTGGTGGAAAACGAGCTGCCCATGACCAGCAGTGGCCAGAAAGGCCAATGGGATCCTGGGGTGCATTAGAACGGCATTGACAGCAGACTGGGAGAGATGATCCTGCTCCTTTACTCTGCCCTCGTGAGTGAGGCACATCTGGAGTGCTGTGTCCCATTCTGGGCTCCTCAGTGCAAGAGAGACTTGGAGCTCCTGGAGCAGGTCCAGCAGAGGGCTGCAGAGATTACTGAGGAACTGGAGCATCTCGCTTACAAGGAAAGGCTGTGACAGTTTGGCCTTTTCAGCCTAAAGAAGAGATGAATGAGAGGGGACCTTACCAATGTCTGTAAGTATGTGACAGGAGGGTGTCAGAGGACGGAGCGAGGGCTTTCTCAGTGGTGCCAAGCAATAGGACAAGAGGCAATGGGCAGAAACTGATGCACAGAAGTTACATCTGAACATGAGGAAGAACTTCTTTACTGTGTGGAGGAACGAGCCCTGGAACAGATTGCCCAGAGAGGTTGTGGAGTCTCCCTTACTGGAGATATTCAGGATCTATCTGGATACAATCCTGTGCAAGGTGCTCTAGGATGACCCTGCTTGAGCAGGGAAGTTGGACCAGATGACCCACTGAGGTCCTTTCCAACCTGACCCATTCTGTGCCAAGCTAATAGGTAACTTGGATGAAGGTACAGGATGAAGGACATCAGATAGATGATTAGGCTGAAAAGACCTGATGCTCTGCAGATGAAATGAAAAGTGGAGCTTAACCTTGATCTGAGCATTGGTGAGTTACAGAGTTCCAATTCTGTAGCTCAGGTTCATTTTTTATCCATGTTAAGTCAGGTTCCATAAAAATGAGTGCAAGCTACATACCACTCATAATTCTCTTTACCGCTGTTTTGCACTAAAAGTGATATCCTTATATTATTGCAGAAGCACTGTATTTTTCAATTACAGCATGTGGCATGCCCCATTGATTGGCACTCAGAAGTCTGTCCTGTCCTTATGCTTCAGGCAGAATTAAGTCTCGGTCACAAGCATTGAGCAGAAAACTGGTGGGGGAGTTGAAGCTGCCACAGAAATAATCTTGTGGCAACTTTCTGTCTCTCCTCCCTATAAAATATAGAAGAGAAAGGAGACACTGGGGGATGAGATAAGAGGATTGAAAATCCGGTTCTTGTCTTCTTATGTATGGTTGATACACTGGGGATAGCTCCTATCGTAGAAGCATGCTGCGTATCATGATGCTACTTGCAAAAAGCCTCAGCGTGTATTTCAGTCACTTTCACTGTCACTGTAGGCATTTGCCCCTAAAATCATATAAAAGGTAGAGCTTTACCTGAATCAAATGCTTAGAAATGTGGGTTCCTATGATGCTACAAACTGAACAGCTCAACTTGTTTTCCTCCCACTTTCATTTTCTTTCAAGAATACCCCAGGTTCTGGTTTGCATTATAAACTATTGACTTGCAAAAATTCTGCTTAAAGCATAAGACATACATTGTCATCTGATAGATTTTTGTCTGTCATAACACTGGAAACAGAAAACACACAAAACGAATTGGATCCCACTAATTTCACAGAGTGACATATTTACAGAAGGTGATTTTCACTCGTGCATGAAGTTATACTGTGTGTGTAGCTGGCATTACAAGGATATTTTCACCTGAAGTTTCTGTGTTATTCTTGAAAGCATCTCATAAGAATCTGATACCCTAGAGTTTTTAAATTTTTTCTTTGTATGTTAAATTTACACACAGTAAAGCTGTAAAGAATATACGTTGAGTAGAAATACTCAAGCATCCTTGACTGTTCTGGCCTAGCTACAAAGATCCCTCTGAGGCTATAAATAGCCTGGAGTGACCCCCTGTGAACACCTTAGGATCTTCTGCTGAGAGTATAGTTTCATTCTCACAGATGTGGGAAACAGGATTAATGAATTTTTACATTTTTGACTTCCATTTGATTTTTTAAGAATTGCTAATATCCTAATCAAGAAAATTCCATTTTTAGAATGTTATCTTTTTATTGTATCTGAATGTGTAATATTACCTTTGACTATTTCTATTCTTCCATGTGCTATTTGAAAAGATATTCTCTTAGTTCACATAGAAAAAGATCTGGAGTCAAAATAAGTCATTCTAAATTCCATGTAATTGGTTTTGTGATATCTGTTTGGTTTAACTAGCACAGAGATATAACTTAACTGGACCCTAAAATTACATCTTTGATATGGGATTTTAATCTTCCAGATTTTAGTATTCCTAGAAATCCCGGCGATTCTGTGCTTTAAAATGTGGTTGGTGCAGTGAGAAAATGAGAGTTCATAGACTAATTGACAGGTAAATCCTGTGGTATGACTATTACTTCACATCTACAGATCTGATAGAAAATGGATAAAAATACATAAATATATGTTTAAGACTCTGACCTCAGCATTTAATACATACTGCTCCAACAGAACATGACCCATATAGCTTAAATAAATAATATTTTAAAATTATAGGAGTACTTCCTCCATAAGTGGAAAATTTTTAAAACCTTTTTTATTGATTCTGTAATGGTTGGACATTTGAGGGCTGGGTTAAGATTCTAGTTCAGTCTCTTTATTTTTCCTATTTAGAGCATCTGAAGTGTGTTTTTTGTCATAGGGGTAATATTAACAAGATGAATATATAGGTGAAAGGGCTGGTGAACCCATGGGAATGTAATTTAGCAATTGGAGCACGAGTCCAGAAAGATGAAGTCTTTCATACTCGCTGTAAAGCTTTGCAGTTGAAGGAGCCTCAGAAGAGCAGAATTTACAAAGGAGTGGATGATAAAGATTTCTGTGGATGTGGTCAATGAGTGGTATGTTTGGAACTATACACTTCCTAGAAAAACTTTGGACAAAATCTCATGGAAATGCATCCAACCCCACTTTTGAAAAAATTGCCACAGAGGACAAAAGTCTCTTTCAAATCTTAGGAAGAGTGTTTGAAATCTGGTGCAGAGAGCTATGATGCTCAAAATTAGAAGGCAGCATCTGCTCATTTTTTATAACTCAGAGGAAGAATGGGAAATTCATGGGAGCATAAAATATTTCATTTGACCTAGTACAAAAAATACAGAAAAAAACTCACAAATGGTCCAAGCTTCAAAATTTTCATCTAGATTTTAAATTACTCCTCTCTCAGTTCTAAAAAGATGGGATTCTGGATCATTCAGCTGCATAGGAAAATGCTGCGATGAATAAAATTCTTACCCGAATCCAAGTTAAGAGTTGTGTTTTTTTCATGGTTCTGGGCATTTGACCACTAGAATTAAATGAATTCCATTCCTGTGGTTAATTTTGCTCTATTTCATGCACCTCCCAGTGCCTGGCAGTGCGTTGAAGTCCAGGGACCGTGATTAGACCGTCTAAGCAAACCACACCTTGGATCGAAACTTCGTTGCCTCAGTGTTGTTGTTTTGATGCTTCTGTGCTGAGCAAACTGTCAAGTGGAGGAAGTTTGGAAGTGACTGATCACTTCTGTGCTTACAGGTGGCATGCAAAAGCCATATTCTGTGTTGTGATCAGATTAACTTAATTCCCCAGTGAAAGCTGGGCAAGGTATTCAGTTCACAGTCCACTTGGCTGTGGCTGTCTGCTTCCTTTTTTCATTAACCACATTTAGGAAAAACAACTTTAAACTTCCTATGTAAGTGTCAGTGGAGGCACTTTACAAATGTGAGCCTTCACACCAGAAGGCATAGCAGAGAACTGTATAAGAAGTGACAGTAAATGCACTTTTATTTTACAAATGGACCAGTAGGACAATGCTAACCCCAAGAGAAATTTCAGCCTATGAGAAGATTTGCCAATAAAAGCAACTAGACAGTTCAATAAAACTAATTAAATTAATCTGTCATCCCCAGGGAACTTAAACAGGGCATGAAATAGGGAAACAGCATCAATTCAGAGCTTTTTATTGATGTGTTGTGCTGGATCATTTGATGGAATTGGTTGGGAGACAAAATTTGCAATTTTCTATTGATCATAAATTCAGTAGCTATCTCTATGTAGCCTTTATTCAGTATAGTATAAAATCAAATACCGTACAGAGCCCCTAAATGTAGAAAAAATCCCAGACACGGAGATGCAAACTTAATAGATTATTTTTGAAATAATAATAACTGATCTGTTTTGTGGATATTTGTTGTCTCGGTATTTGCTCTGCAAGATACTTCATCTCCATTGTATAGACGGAAAAAAATAGGCCTAAAGAAGCAAAATGGCTTGTGTCCATTTGCACAGTAGCTCAGTGGCAGCACCAGGTAAGTACAGAGGCACTCAGGCTCCTGGAAATTTGGACAGCCATTGAACAGTAGTGCTTCCCTGATAGCAATTCTTTGTTCTTTTCTGTGATGCCTTTATTTCTAAACAATTTCTGAAGAGTGTTTCGGATAGAAAAAAAAAGAAAAGTATTTTCATTCTCTTGCATAACTTAGATTTTCTAGAACATAGGACAGGAAATGTTTAGTAATTTTGCTGTTGATGCTTTGGTACAGGTTCTGCCCTATAGTGGCATATTGGCAGTGATTGAATTCTAGTACTATAAAAAGCAGTAACACAGAGTGAACTCTGCTGTACTTCATCACCTTGTCTGAAAAGGCATCAAAGTGCAGTAAATGCAGCTGTTGGCTTAGTTTCGTGTATTGCAGTGAGGTGAGGACACCCTCTTTGCACATGTGGGAATGACACAAAGCAAATAATGTCAGAGATGAGAGCTGTGTACAAGTGACTCAACAGGACAATCAGAAACAGAAGTCGAGTGACATCACTTCCAGTTTAGTGCTGAACTCTTTGTAGAATTGGGTGCTTCTCAGTGTTCAGTATAAAATTAAATAGAAATGTCTAATTTCAATAAAGTAGTATTTGCCTTAAAAAAAAAGTCAGGCCTTTTAGGGATGCCTTAATGTTGTGATTATAATGTCCAAATTCAAGCATTTTCAAAACTCTCGGGCTTTCTAACATTTTATTTTGTTCCCACCTGCTCTCATCTTTTTACATTACTTTTTAAGAAAGGAATACTTTGTATGAAGATGTTAGATGCGTTTAATAATGTACAATTTGCTTGTTTCTTACAGCACTTATCTACTTGCCTGTAAGTGCTGAATTCTTCTAGGATGCAAGCCCACAGAAAGTTTTCATAATTGATTCTGCCCTGATTTATTAGTACATCACGTGTTCTTTTAAAGTGCTCCCAACATATGTATTTAATGTCGTTTCCTTGTGCTGAGGAGAACTTAAAGCATATTTGCGGTTTCTTTGACTGTAAAAAAAAAAGTCTGGTATGTAAGAAATAAACTCAAATACATTCTATTTTTCTTAGCTAAGGTTCAAAGTATGGCTTAGTATAATGCAAACTCAGAAAGAAGTCTGTAGTTCTTGTACATCTGTTTAAAGAAACAGGGTTTTGCTTGTACAAGATACTGAAATGATGAAGTGCACATTTGCCCGATTTAACTGACAGCATTAGTATTCAAAGGGAGAAGGTATCCAGCAACAACACTGCTGAGCTGTGAAAGAATCATATGAATTTTTAAATGATCAGATGGGGTGAATGAGGAATAAACAGGAAATACTGCCCCTTTTCTAACACTGAGACTACCAAAAGCACAACAGAGACATAGATATTGATACAGATAAACACTGCATAAAACCAGAACACATAGGTTCCATTAAGTAAAAAGGGAGAGATAGTGATATAGTAAAAAACCAGTTAAACTTTGGAAAATTAAGAGCTCAGTTAGTTTTAGAGAAGTATTGCTGTACATTAAGCGTGTGTGAGAATGGCTGAAATATACCTGAGAGTAGCAGTCATTCATCTTTCCCCTGAAGGAGCACATAAAAAAATCCTTTCCTGACTTATTTTTAAACATACTACAGTAAGTATCCAAAAATGGCAGTCAGAAGTGACAGTTAGGACTTAGGAGTTTACCCTTTTAGGTTAGAAATAGTCCTACTGAAATTACTAGTCCCAGTCCATGGAATATGTATTTATTTTAGCTGAGGAGATATTTCAGTGGAATTTCCTTAAGAAATGGGTAAACTTAAATTAAAAAATCAAGCCCATATTACTGATTATTGTAAAACTTGACCTTTTTTGAAGGGGAAAAAAAAAAGCTAAACAATACTTTGTGCTAATTATTTGTCGTTTGATCAGGATAAGATCAAAGACATTAGAAAAGGCTGCACCAGCTGAATTTTTATGTTACAAATATTAATTTCCACACTGAGGTAAGTGTTTTAGGCAAGTTATTTGCTGTAGAGGAGCTCTGCTTGCTCAGTACTACTGTGAGACCACTGCCATCGGAATTAGTGTGCATTTTGCTGGAGTAAGATTGGAATGGGCCTTACAGGAATTCAAATAGTTATGGGATAGACAATTCAGATGCCGAGTGTGGGCAGATACGGTACAGTATCTATAAAAAATCCACTGCCTTTTTGGGTGGCATCAGGAGGCTAAGCCCTTAGACTCTTGAAACAGGTCTACATGATGAAGTTTAGATTCCTGAATTACACCTGGATTGCTCTTACTTTTGGACAGGCATGTAGGACTCTAATACTGAAATCCTCCAGGTACCTACTATATGGGATAATTGGACTTTTTGTGTTGAAAAGCTGGACAAACTGCATTGATTTACAGCAATTTATACATAAAAAATACATGGAAACAGAATGGTATCTGGTTAACATAAATCAGAATGGCTTTTTAAGGCTAAGTAACTTTAAAACGCTATGTTCTATGCCCAGCAGGACAACATACAAGCATAGGGAGGCTGCCGATTTTGGTTGGGTTACTGCAGAAAATGTGAGAGCTGCTTTGATTGAGTTACAAAAAATTAGTAGAAGGCTTTAAAAATTGTCTTCTCAGAAAACTGGATTTTCAGTCTTGAAATGTCTTGTTTTCCTCTTACGGCTTGTCATTTAGGATAAATGAACGCAGCCCTGTACAATGGTTTACATAGTTGCAAATAGGTAAATACAGGTAGTTCTAGAGTATGTTACCACCTTGTGAACATCTCAAAGTGGTATTTTATGGAAACATTTCAGGGACAGCCTTTTTTCTTGTTTTAAAATGTTTGCTCATGGTGTGTTTGAAGAATGGAGGAAGTGAATGAACATGATGTTTGTACTTGTGACCTCTGTTCAAGACAGTTATTATGGTACTGTGAGTAAAATTGGGTATTTTTGTTCAGGAGTCCTGCAGAAAGTCACCGTAATATTTGAATTCCAGGTTTTCCATCAAAGCATAACTTGGAAGAGATTTAAGGGATTCATAGGCCTTCTGCTGGCCCCCAGTCCGGGATTTGAGGACAAAAAAGTGAATTGGAACTTAAAATAGTAGCTTTGCTGTATGTTTGTTGTTGTTGTTGTTGTTTTATGTTTAAAGAGCCCTGTTTCTAAATCGCAACCCGTTTTTGTTTTTGAAATTAATTAATCAAATTGAAAAAAGCTGGGAAGTACCTGGTAGTTTGAATTGTTTTGTCCAGTGTATTACGCCAAGCCAGGGTTTCTATGGTACATTATTGATTGCTGTGTCTGGTCTGGCTTTGAAATGTTTCAGACCATGAGAATTTTATCATTCTGCTGGGCCTACTATGTCATCTAGGAGATTTCACTGACAGTATGTTTTTCCTGATAATACAGGTAGCTCTCTTCTCTGGTTTTGTGATAAGTGACTCCATTATTCTTTGAAATATGTGGGTGATCACTAGACATTCTCAAAAAATTCCCTTCCAAATTGGAAGACAAAGAGAATTTTAGGCAATATAGAGGATAGATAGTAGAGAGAAAAAAATTTATCAAGTTGGATATTCTTTCTGATTGAAACATGTTTCTGAAGTCTGCACCATACTCTTAGTGACACACAATTATGATGGATACTGCTCTTGAGAGACTCAGATGTACTTTTCTAGAGACCTAAGTTGGCTTGTTATTTCGTTTTTAAGATACTGACAGTGAAATGACTAAAAAGTGAGACAAAATCTGTCTGCAGAATAAATATGTGAATCTTTCCATCATTTCAGCTTTCTTCCTCTGCTGCATTTTGTTGTGTTTGTATCCCTTATTTTTGATTTTTATCACATATTGTGAAGGGCAGTGTTCTACAACAGGATCTTGGCAGGTTGAGAGCTGTGACTGTGAATAATGAGTCAATTATCACTTAGTCAGGGGAAAGGCAGAGTGATCCTCTTGCTGGCTTGAATGTGATCCTTCCTTCTTCCCCTTCTCTTTCAAAAGTAACGACAGAAATGGTTGAAATTCAGAACACTGTCAAACAAATACACCTGTGATACTTGTCTGCAGACTGTAGTTTCTTTAACTTCAAAACAACTTATGTGTGTTGTTTTTTAATAATATTTTTGAAGTTCATTACAGTTACTGCTTCAAGGGAGCCAATTATGTGATGCACGCATTGGGAGACTGTAGGTGTCAGGAGTTACTTTGGGCAGCTGAAGTTGGCTTGTACTGGTCCTGAGGGACTGTACTCGAGGCTGGCAACGTAATGTTTAAATCACCTGCCCCCTTTTAATTTATATGGCATGGCCTCATGATGCACATGGTTGCATGGTTGATATTCTTTCCTCAGAGCTGCATTTAACAACTGCTTTGAGTTGCTTAGACATTTTTCTTCTGAATTTTTCTTCACAAGCAGTCATGAATCTAGTATCACATTGCAGTGGTGAATGTTTCATCAATTGCAATGTTTAATATTCTCTAACCCAATAACTCTGCAATGGTCTTAACCAGAAAAAGGTTTCTGTCAAAAAGTTTATGACTGATCTCTTAGGAAAAGGGATAGTGCTTCTAAGCTGTAGTCTGAGGTTGGTAAATGGCACATAAATACTGTGAATGCACTTGATTCCTTACTAGCTCATTTAATCTATCTAGCTTTTTAGCTGTGACAATAGCTCAGGTGTCCAGAAAACATATAACCTAATAAAGCAAGTTTGTCAGCTCATATGTGCTGCCTAATTATAACTGCACAGCTATGTGTCATAGGTCTTTTGATGCTAAAAGTGGTATTATTTTCTTTGGAGAATTCAGAACCTATATTTTGGAGAAGGATGATCTGATTTATATCACAGAAGAACGACCACAGTGGTAAACAAGAAGAGCATGGGCTAGTGCAGGAATATCGTGTTTAATCAGAGTCTGATGGCTCTATGAGTTATGCTTCTGATCATTCCAGTGATGAATTTTTTTGTCTCTGTTGGTCTGATTAGAAAAGTGTATGGCTTCAGAATCCTTTTAGCACTTCTCATACATAAATGCTCCTGATGTGCACAGGGAGGATACTGGGTCTGTCCTCAGGCCATGTTGTTACAATACAGGTCTGCAGATGTTTGGCTGCATTATTTGCCAATATGCATTTAGCCCAAAATACATTAATACTCTTTTGTGGCTTGTCAGTCTTTAAGATAAAACTTGAAAATTCTTAGGATAAAACAGGAATTCCATCCTGTTTTACTACTAAATTTAAAAAAAAATAGAAGTTTTTTGAGCTAGCCATATAGTTCTTCCTATAAAGTAGGGTGACAGTAGAATTATCTTCAAATAGTGGGTGACTGTTTTACCAGTAAAGAAATTAAAAGAGGGTTTCATGTATAATACTGCTTCATTTCCATGGCTTAAAAAGAGAGTATGTTGGAAAAAGTGATGGCTCATATGTACTGCTGTATCCAAATACTCTTTTAGGAAAGTACTCGCTAAAAAAGCAGAGAGAAGCAAGATGTTACAGAGACCTGGGATTTAGGAATTATTCAGAGGACCCATCTGTTATCTGAGCATTAAAACCTGTTTGCTAGATTGCTCTGGTGTGGTACAGTTTGCTTTCTATGAACCCTGACTCTTGTAAGTGTGAACTTCAGGTTATGCCCGGCCTGCCAGCCCTTTCTGTGTCATAGGAACTGCAGCGCAGAGCTGTCCCAGGGGATTAATAATTCTTTGCTGTATGGCTCAACATTGTAACCCCAAAGGCATCATTAAAACCCTCCACAGGAATTACTTCAATGCTTATAATACATAATTATGCTTTAGAAATGCAATGCAGTGTTTTTTATTGTTGCAAAGTAAATTTTTCAAACTAAACCCAAAAAACTTAATTAAATGAGCATTAATTTTTCATTAAGAACATGTGGTGTGAAGTTCATTTTAATTGATTATCCTATAGCTGCTCCATATTTGATAATGAGACTTCTACAATAAAAAGTACTGCATTTTTATTTTGGCTGTGATTACTTTATTTTTTGCCAAGTTGAGGGAAAAAAACCCAACTATTCTGCGTGAGTTTGGAAGTCTGTATTTCCATGCACATACTTGTCTGTAATCAGCTTCTAGATCCAGTCTGTACTGTTGAGATTTCAGCTGATGATGACCTAGCTGTATCCTAATTCTGCTGGCTGCATTGTGCCCCATGGACCTGGCTGGTAGGGCAGTCAGAAGCGCTTACAGTTGTCTTAGTTGTCCAAGGAGTCGTTAAAGGTCTAAAAGATGTCAGAAGTTATCCTTGAGAGACTCAGTTCTGTTTCTGAATACTTCCCTATTTTCAGCGAGGACTCAATTAGCCACTATTGATGTACGAAATAAGCCCAAGAGATGTTATTCTGATACTTAGTCAATAAGCTGGCAATGCATTTTTCCAGTTTGTCTTTCAAGACCAAAGGAATCCCCTGAGGGAACAAACTCTGCTTGAACATCTGTATTTATTCTTTAATCCCAGATCCTAAACTTTGGGCAGTTCAATATCACTGGCATACTGTTGTTAGTCTGATCCCAATAAAGCAGTATATATTCGCAACATTTTCTCTCTCAGATTACCAATATAGAGAGGAAATGAAACTGGTGATAAGGTAATTCAAGAGCATTCTGTAGCTGCTAAACACTGAGAGCAGTAGTGTGTAAAGAAATCAGCTCAAATGAGGTGTTTTCCTAAGTAAAAATAGAGAGACGAGATTACAGGACCTGTCAGTGCATCTCATCATGTGGTCCTGGACTGGTGGAGGTTCTGGTAGTGGTGTCCATGGACACGCCAGGGCTCTGTGGATGCTGGCCCTGGACCAGCCAGTATCACTATCAGGTCTGACAAGAACTGCCAAGGCTCACTTCTGTGCTAGACAACGTGGACATTTGCTTCAGTGGTTGTTCACACATGGGGCACGTGTTTGTGCTGAAACCAGTATAAGCAGGGCAATACCAAGATACTGATGTACAAAATACAAGGGTTCCTCCATGTTTTGGTCCAAATCATCACTGTACTATGATCAACATCCCAGCCCTTCTTGATAAGAAGGTACACCTTGGATTAGGTATGTAAAGGAGTAGGTGCACTTGAACTCCTTGAGATGTGGAGTGATTTTGTGGGCACAGATCTCACATAAGCACAGTTGATGGACTTTTAAAACGAGAGGTGTAAGTGTTGGGAGTGTGTGTTGGTATTGGGGTTTCCTGGTTTTAAGGCTAGAAGTGTACATCAAGAATAGCTGTACTGCCATTGGGCTCCAGTATAGTGGTGTCTCAAAGAGACTCTCATTATATGTGCTGGTGTTTGCAGTGTCAGATGAAGACATGGGCACAAATGTTATGTGCCATTTTGCCCAGGATTAAGAGAGAATTTAAATGAAGTTTTAAAATAGCAGCTAAGGTGGAGCCTTACTGTCCTGCTTTTTGGGGTATTTCAACTCTTGGTTGATTTTATGAAGTTTTCTGTATATTGCATAAGCTTTTGTGATAATGAATTCTTCAGTATTGAGGAATAGGTGGGACTCTGTGCACTTGAAGTTCAAACTATATATTCAGTTTTATGATAAAGTTTGCAAAATATACATATTGTTGTACATGAAAGCTTTCATGAGAGGAAAAGTGAATGTGTAAACAAGTCAATATTAGATCTAATTAAATACATGCTTTTCTTTTTCTTGGATAGTGCATTATGTTATCTGATCTGGTGTGATTCTCCTTCCAGAGAAAGAGGGGAAGACAATTCAGGGAAGTAAAGTGGATTCCTTAAGAAAAAAATGTTCTAATTCTGAATTACCAAACAGAAATAAACAGGATGACTCACCTGAAAGAAGCAAAGAAATGTGGGTGTCATTTCCAGCACGGATGCCAAATGAGAATGAGGTAATGAGTTAACATTTGTCCATGTGGACAAGCACCACATTCAAACAGATGAAAATATGGAGAGATACACTGTCCAAATGTTAGAGGCTAGTGGTATTTATCCTATTTGAGGCAAATATTTAAAATATTACCTAAGTGTTAAATGCTTAGAGAGGCACCTGCAGGGATCATGTTTGGCAGTGGCATTTGCCCTGCTGAAGAGCTGCCATAATCTGACTAACAAATAAGGCACCTTGCAATGAGCTATGTAATGCATTCACTGGAGACTGCAGTTTGTGGTAGAGGTTGGCAAAAAGGAAAAAAAATCCTGAGAGTATGAATGCCAGAATGGACAGATTTACTTTGTTTCTTGTAGATTTTAGGAAGTACAGAGTTCTGTGTTACTGAAGCTGTGTTACTGCCTGAAGTAAACAGTAGGCAGGCCGGGGGCATCTTTGATCTTCTGAAACATAAGGGATTAGGGATTTAATGTGTAGGGACATGAAAACAACAGACATCATCTGGAGGGGGTGAGATGGAAATGTCAGTCAACTTGTTAAGAACTTCTGCCTTCCTGCCTGAATAACAAATAATTACGCTGTGATCTAGTCTGTACTCAAAATTGCCCTTCATTAAACTTTTATTAAAAAAGAAGTAGCAGGTCCTTTTGTGAAATACACAGAGCAACACACTGAAGTGCTTTCAAATGATGGGCCTGCCAGGCCTCAGAGCACAAGCTGCCACTTTCCTCCTTACTAGGACGTGTCTTTGAGGTAGAATCATGCAAAGCTTTTAAAATAATTACATTCTGTCAGTTGATTGTATAATAATAATAATGAGAATATTTTTGCCATTTTTTTCATGAGAAGTGTTGTTACCTCATTGGTATAATTTGTCTTTGTGTCTCTTACTTTAGCCGCATTGAATTGTATTTCTGCCACATAAAGCGATGTACAGCTTCCATTATCCTTTATGAGATGGAACTTCCATAAACATTTATGTGTGTTTTTGGTTCTAAAGAAGGAGAAGCTTCAGACATGGCTGCACGTTTTTGTCACATTAGCAGTTTAAGGAACAAATACAATAGTAGAATGTATCAGAAAAATTGCTGTGTAGTAGCAGGAAGAGGATGTAATGCAGTAAGTTGACCACTGTAACCTTTAAGCCTGCCCTGAGAAAGGAAAATGGGGAAAACATTGCTATTGAAAACAGTGCTACTGTTTTAAATGCTGTTTTTTAGTCATGCTATGATTACTTGCACTGTTTTTCCAATTGATTCAGACTGGTCCCCTGTAGGTTTTCAGAGAATTACCTGTACCTGTTCTATTTTCAGGAGCATTCCATTCACTTCTTAAAATTTTTTATATACTACATATATAAAGCTGTTTGAACACAATCCTAAGTAATGTGTTCTAGAGGACCCTTCTGAGCAGGGAGAGTGGACAAGGTGACCTGCAGTGGTGCCTTCCAACCTTACCCATTCTGTGATTCTCTGAACTGTATGGATAAATCAGTAGGAGCTTTGATTGTGGTTTTGATTCTGTTTCATGCATGTAAGTATTTCTGCCCATCTGTCTACAGACAGTGATGAGTGAGGGCTCGACAGCTGGTGTCTCTGATGGAAGCAGTCTGTCTGAAAGAGTGAAGGTGAGGTTTTCTTTGATTTTCTTCGAAGTGGGGATTATAAGCAGAACATGACTGTTTTTTCCTGTATTAATTTCCAAATTACTTGCAATTTGTTGATGTATTTCTTTCCCATCTGTGGGAAAAAAGAGTGAGAGCAATCCAAAAGATTTTCTAGTCAGTGTGTACTTTTAAAGTATAAAGGTTATCTAAGTCTTGATGAGAATTTTTTCAAACCAGGTTGGAAAAATTATCTAAGAGCATCTTTCATTACTTCATGGAAACACAAGGAAAGCCGGAGCATGTAGTAAATCCTCCATGGTAAGCCTATTTGCAGATAGGCTGGTGAGGCTTTCACTTTCACCCTGTGCATCTCTTCATAGTGATACCTGAAATGAGAAATGTCTTGTCTTTTGGTACATTTTAAATAGTTTAGATTGTTCAAGGGACATTAGCCTGAGAAAACAGTAGAGCAAAGCCCCAGGTGAAATACTAGATATGTAATAATTCTTAGCTTTTACTTCCTAATCAATTCACCATTAGTGTCAAAACAGAACGATCAAGCTCTAGTTTGCCTACAGCATGTACTGTCTGTGTGCCATATGAAATGAGCTTGCAAAATTGCATAGTAACTTATCATGTATCATTTTCCTATGAAAATATTTTACTTCTCCATCTTCCCACTAAGTTCCCGAAAAAGTTACTGTACAGCTTGAGCTTCCTTCCCATCACTTAAGTTGATATGTGGCAATTGTGGCAGTAAATCTTTGCCTATACCTAAAAGTATCTCCTTTGGGTTACACATTTCAAAGAAAATTCATATGCTTTCTTGGAAAAATGCAGGGGAAAGTAGAGAAGATGAAGCAGACAATTTAATACATTTTTGCTTTGCTCTAGATTGTACTATGAGGAATGGAATTGATGTATTTTCATCTGTTTTCCAATTTGGGTTTTTATGGCAGGTGGACAAGTACTTAAACTTGGAAGATGTAGACACCGATGAAGAGACATGCAGTGGTAGGTTTCCTCCCTTCATATTCACCATCCTTTTCTGTCTTTGAATGCATGTGTGTGAACACAGATTAAAGAACTGCTTCTCCTCTAAAAGAGGTGATCTTTCTCAGTTCTTATATTGCTAGAAAATTCCCTACATTGCCCCAGTTCCCCAAACTGAAATACTAATTTCCCTACTCTAAGAGGTAATGAGATAATAAATTAGGAGGAATATTTATTGTACGTTGTCCTGGTGAACAGGTTTTTTTTTTTCAAGCTTTCTAGAAGTGCAGAGCATTTCTTGTTAACAACAGCTCTAAATTTTTCTGCATTTCTATTTTGTCTTGAAGTTACTTTGATTACAAAAGTATTTTTGCAAAGTATAATGTGGGTGCTAAGAGAGTTCTGTAAAGTGGAAATATTTAATGAAAATGCTGTCCCTACCTATTAAAACAATTTTATCCTGGGCTTAAAATAGATGAGACTAATTCTGAATTCACGGTGAGCTTCTTTAAGAATTCCAATTATGGGCATTTTGAGTTGTGTTGAACTTGTCTGTACGTCTGTAATAGTTTTAACTCTCCCACCTCCAAAAAGTAAACGGAATACTAATGTCTATAGTTATTTGTCTGTCATACATCCTTGTGTGGTCTTTATCACAACCAGAACTTACAACTTTTTAGCATTTAAATTAATTTTCCTCATCTATACCTGTGACTGTACAAGGAAACCCAGCCCCACAGATTAAGTGATTTGCCTAAGGTCACAGACAAGAAGCTGCAGGGCTTTGATGCTTGATTTCTTACTTATTGCTACTTGATTGGTCTCTCCACTCTAACTGTAAAGTTTTGATTAGTCTTTCCTTTCTGTGCGTCCTGAGTTCCTATGAAGTCCGAGGGCTTAGAGACTTCCAGTATCTCACAAGAAAATAGTAAACCAACATAAGTCAGGTTTACGGCAAATACTGTTTCTCCAACCTTTCAGAAAGGAGGTAGTAAAGCAGCAGTGCCAGATCAGGTACAGATGTGAAAGATTTCTTTTGAGTGCAGTGTTCATATGTGCCCACTTTTCCCTTTGTAGGGCATTGTTCTATGGTTATGTCTTAAATTCTGGTAATATCTATTAAAAAACCCCAGGGGCTTACTGGTGGAAGCACAAACCCACATTTCGCTTGCATCATAATGAAAGGAGAAATGCCTATATCTAGTTCATTAAAATATTGTTAGGTATCTCTAGTTCCAAACAGGCCACAAATTGGTTGATGAGATTTAAGCCCAATGCTAAAATACCAAGCAAAACAGTGAGGAAAAAGAGCTCTGCCTAAGCTTGGGGTTAACTCACTGCATTCAGTACTGTGGCAGGCAGTCACAGTACTAAATGCTGTACCTCTCTCCAGCATTTGGGTCATTTCTGTGTATTTGTGTGTGTCCAAGAGTAAATGTTAATCACGTACGTATGGAAAGCCCTGGTAAAACACACTTCATTTGAGGCAGACTGCCTCAGTGCAGAATGAGGCTGTATCAACAATGCTCACTAACAGCATTAAACTTTTAGATTGTATTTTATAACATTGAAACACTGCCTAACCAGAAACAAATTGTTCCGTCTAAATGCTGCAAGGAAAGAGAACAGCATCCAAATTTATACCTGGGAAACCCACAGCCTGGGTCTTGCTCAGGGCTTCTGTGGTGAAGGTAGTTGTACAGTCAGGCTAAAAAATTTCCCTTTGACTCCTAAGTGCAGAAAATAGCACTTGCAGTTTGATAGTTGTCTTACACGTCAAAATCCACTTGATAGCTTCATACTAAGAGAGGTAAAATCTTAGTCCTGTAGAAACCATAGCAACAAAATGCAATTTAAAATATAAAATCATGTCACTTCTATTGTTTGTAATGTTAAAGTAATCTAGAATAATATCACTAGTGAATACTTAAATGAAGGATTAATTCTGAAGAATTCCAGTTAGTTTATAAATGAGGCAAATTGTGACACAAATTAGAGGCATTCTGTTGTTGACCTTTTTAAATGCTGCCACCTTATGTCAGAACAAATGATTGATTTAAGACTTTACATTGTCAAAACAAGCTTAAAAATATCATAGCTTATTTTACCCAGTAAAAAAATACCATACCTTGCTAGTATAATGGCAACAAGCCTTTATCTCTCCTTGTTATTGGCAGTAGTTCAGTATCTCTGTGCTTCACTTAGCTTTAATGGGCAGATCAGTTAGCTGAGTTAGCAACTGTACATTAATACAATAAATACTCACACTTAAGGGCAACTGGCTCAAAGCTGGCAGTATGAGAAGCATGATAGAAAAGAGGTGTTAAAATATCCCATCTAACCAGTGCTGTTTGGCAGATGTCCTGGAAGAGTCATTCACGTGAAGGGATTTGTTTGTTTGGTTGGTTTTTTGCAGTTTATCTTGCAAAGTTCAGTGTCTTTTAAAGTGTGAATGAATGTGACTGCTTCGTATGAGTAAGAAAAGCAGCCTTCAGATTTGGCCAATATGCAAATTCATTGTAGCTGTTTTTGTTTGACAGCACTGGGCTGAAATCTCGAAACAAGGGCAGTGCTTTGCATTGTGGGACTTTGGCACAGTAAACCATGATTGGAAAAGTGAAATTGCTGCCCTAAGCCATGGCTTTAATGCATCGTGTAGAGACAGCATGGGTACGGTGTACTGTAATCGCTCTTTCTCCCTGAATTTAATCTCCAACCATAAGGAGCTTAAGGCAACAATAGAGATGATCAGGCTTTCTCCAGGGATGGATGGAGGCTGCCTATAGCCTATGCTTTGGCAACAGAATTCCTCTCCAGGACTGGTGACAAATTTCTTGCTGCAGGGCTTGAGGGATAGCTGGGTAATAATAGGTAATATTTTAATAAAGTACCAAATATGTAAAAGAATGTCTGGAGATCTTGAGTGAGCTATTGTTTAAATACAAGAGAAAATTAAAACAGGACTAATTAAATGTGTGGATGAGGCTACATAGGCAAGGATATAATTGTCTCATCCTAATCCATTTTGGAGCACTGAAGTACTGCAACCTTGTCTTTTCAAGGTCCCAGTTGCCTGTAACCCCGCAGAGGCTGAGGAGAGCCCAATTGACTCAGTTACTTTGAAGCTGAGGCCAAGCATAACTATTGATTATTTAAATAATTCTTTGGGCAAATTATATCAACATCTGTTATTTGTCATAATCTGTTCCTTTGCATTTATATTTTGAGCCTATGCTTACATCCACAAAAATCAGTTTGAGGAAGAGGATTCAGAGTTAAATGAGGTGGATTTTTTAAAGTATGGGGCTCCCCCCAGATGGTGAATCCCTTTCTTGTTTTTCTTCTCCAGTCTCTGCAATCCATTTAACACTGCCTTGAGATGATTTCACACTAGGCAGCTCTTTGGGACTAACAGCCTGAAGCATGAGAATTAGAGGAGACTGCAAAATTTAGCTTTTAAGCTTTTTTTGTTATCACTCTCTTCTCAACTCCCCATCAACAGCATTTTTGTGAAATGTAGTGTCTGAAAGTGGTAAAACCTGTGTCAGTGTATATATAGCTGTCAGTGTATATATAGCTGGGCATCGTTTGGCTACAGTAAAGTTATAGACAAAACTTTGAACTTCCTCACTCTCCAAAGTTAAAAGCAGACTTGTGCCAGTAGATTATTTTTCTCTATACTCATAATTGATGTCTATGGTACACAACAAGCAAAAAACTCCAACTCAGCAGTGTTGACAGATTTAGTAATCACTTTCTGGGATGTAGTAGGAAGGGACTAAAGAGAATTGTTCACTTTCCAAATATGCTGTCATTAAAGTATGCTGGATTTGAGTAAAATTGTCAGTCATATCATCCAGGGAGTTGATTCTTCACGGTATAAGAGGTGCATTTCAAAATGTCTTCTCAGTTTTTTTGGTATCACTGCCTGTTCAGTTATCTCTATATATGGTGCCGTTGGCAGTATGCAAGGCTTTCCTGTTGCTAATTAATCACCTCCACCGAGAACATAATTAGCAGCTTAATTAGGATCATCATCCAGTAGTGCTGTAGCAGCAGCCTAAACAAGCTGTGAGGTACTGGCTAGAACTTACAATAGCCTGGAGTTCCTTTGGGTGCTCCCACTGAGAAGGAGGACTGTCAAAACTCTCTAATTTTTCTCTCTGAAGGGGTTTCTTTATTAAACATTATCAGGGAAAGCAGCGTTTACCAATTAGACTTTTGTATGCTGTCACACAGCCAGGATAGAGAGAGACAAAGCTCATTTCTGGCATGTCTACTGGCAAACAAAGGTTGATTACATTCTTATGGGGTCATTGAAGGGAATTTGAGACATTGTTTGCATTACTAACAAGCCTTCAAAAGTGGAACTGACATTCTGAGTATGACAAGCACTTTTTGCTAAAAGCAAAAATAAATTTCCTTCTGTTGTCCTAATTCTTAAGAGTTATCTTTCTGAGCCATTGCCAGGCTGTTGCATAACAGTGCTTCCTTCTCATCTTCTCTCTGCAGATTGGTCTGTTGAGGGGGAGAAGCTCTTACTGCAGAAGTAATCAGTGTTTATATCAGTAGGTGATAAAAACCTCTTGATGTCAACACTTCCCTTACTTTAGTAAGGGTATAGATTTAGGATGCAAGTTTGAAACAATAGTGGAAGATGCCATTGTCTTTAAATGAGCATTCAAATCTTCCTTCTGTCCTACAAATACTTTTGACCCAAATTATGAAAAAAGCATCTGCAGAGCATGTGTAGACATAGCGTAGATACCTGTGGACCGTGCTGTCCTTTTCAGAAAGCTTTCTCTTATAGCTGATGCAGAATCAGAACAGATGCTATGCTGAGAACAAGGACTGAAAGCACTTAGCTGGAGATAGACATAAGCAATCAAGAGAATAGGGAAGAAAACAAACCCACTTGTATGTGAATCATGAACCAAGAGACAAAAATCCAGAAATGAAATAGCCAAGGGAATTAATTCAACTATTTTAAAAAGAACATTCTACTTTGCAATTCGAAGCCCTGCTGGCTTTTAAATAGTACACTATTCCCAGAAGAAAACGAAATGAAGAATTTGATCACAGATTTTTTTACGAAGACCTAGCTAGGAAATCTTTATTTTCAAATGCAGATCCATAGGGGAATGAGAGGTCCATAACTCCACTACTGTGGTAAAGTTGTGCATGTAGAGATAAATAGACACTTCATCCTTTTCACCCTGGATCTATGTACTCTCTTGGTTCCCTTAACTAACATTTAAGCAATGCTTTGAAAATTTATTCGGAGATTACAAGAGAAATGTAAATGTAGTATAAAACTGTAAAGAAACTTGTGTATCAGCTGAAAAAAATAGTAGGTAGATTTACATAATCCTTTGACTAAATTGCAAGACATATGGTCCCCTTAAGTTCTTTCATAAAAACAGTACTGAGACACGATGGACACATCTGTGCTGTGGCAGAGCTGAGATTGATTCGCGTTAAAAGATATTTCTAAACTTAAGGCATATCCTTCTGATCTGTCACAGAATGCAAACCCACTGGTCCCGGTATGAATGTTTTGCTAAAGTTTGTAAAGGAAAAGTGATTCAGAAAGGCTGTGCATTTGTGAGCTGTGGAACAAATCCTGCCTGTATGGGAAGGTTACATGTCACTCCATCCCAGATATGGGGAGGTCCTCTCAAGCACCTCTTTCTGGAAAGCTCAGGGAGAAACAAACATCCGTGAAATACCCTTAGACAAGAGAGTCATCTGGCACTGCAGTGGGGAATATTAGTAGCTCTACCAGATGTTTTTATTTAATGTTTTGTGAGAGTCATACTAAGATGCTTTGCAATGATTCTTTATGCTCAATGTACAGGTGGTGAAGCTCTAGCTAAAGAGAAATGAATGAGCCTGCTCAGCTCATCAGTGGCAGATGAGGTATTTTATAACTTCTACTGCAGACATCTCTGCTGAGGACCTTCCATCTTTGTTCTGAAAGAAAGGAACGTAATCCCAGGTGCTCTCTGAGTTTGAGAGCATCTGCATCCAGGTTTTAATTCAGCACCCTTAAGAAAGAAGAGCTACCTGTCTGTTTTCAGCCAAGTTTGGTTTTTCCTTGATACGGTATTGCTATCTAGATTTTAGCTCAGGACTGCATGGATCTGTTTTAATGATAGCTTATGCAAGAATAAGTACATCACACTCTGACTAACAAGCTACTGCCCATGTCTGAGCACTACAGGATTTTAACAGGACTTTTCTAATTTATGCATGGAGTGGAAGGTTAATGTTGACTCTTTTTGTTCAGCAGGGTCAATAGTTCTCCCAGGAGAGGTGGAAGAGACATTGACTTGCTGTACACCTTTCTTTGATAAGCCTATTCAGCCAAAGTTCAGAGCCTTGTCAGTTCCCCAGCCATCGGACCGCAAAGCCCAAGAGGTATGAGGTCACATGTATTCATTCAAACTTTGGGGGTTTGGGGTATTTTTTTTCCCCTATTGGCTTCTAATGTTATTTCCACAAGAACAGAGGGATATAGATGAAGTATGTGTAACTGCTGTGAGTTAACAAGTCATATTACTAATTTTAAAATGAATAATCAGTTCTTAAATATGTTAAGAATTCAAATAAACACTCTAATTTATCTTGCACACTGCTACTATATAATCCTGCATTTTCAAAATGTGTACTTCAATACTTCAAGTGGTATGTGGGCTTTTTAATATTTAATTTCTGTAACTCACAGAATATTCAAGTGAGCTCTTGCACTTTTGAGCCTTTTAGCAATCCTTACTTATGTAGAATGATGGACCATTTAATTTTCCAGTGATCTCATGATCTTATAGCATACTCATTGGCTTAATATAGGAGGCACTTTCTGCAGCAGGGAGGTAGTGAATGATCCCCTTAACGTGACACTTAAAAGAAAACAAAAAGGTTTTAGAAGATACTGTGGTCAGAATTAAGATCTGGTCCCTTGGAAATGAGTAGTAGAAAGATGCTGCTGAGAAACTGCACTGTCAGGGTCTGGTGTGGAGAGGTTTGCTTTATGGACTCTGAGCCTTTTAATCAGACACAGTCAGTGCAAGCTGCAATTTAGAATTGCTGTCTTCCTTCAGAATTTCAGTTCTTTTCAAACTGCAACAGAAGGTGTGGATTGCTCACAGGCTTATTTTAAGTCATTAAGCTTCCTATCCAAATAGTCAGCGTGAGCATTAACTTTTGAGGATGTTTCTATTGCGGAGAATTCTTCACTGCTCTTTTCCCCTGCCTGATCATTGCAATAGGAGCTGAAGTTAGCTTCCAGCTAAAGTGGGCCAGTTTTGATGGTTTCATATGCTTATTGATGTTCCCGTGAGGCTTAAATCAAGTTTATAAATGATGCGTGACCAATGAAGGTTTGGTGTTATAGCACTGCATATGGTGCCTCCTTTCCTGGGCTCAATTGTGTTTAGCTCCATGCAATAAACTCTTTACTATAAGGCACAGGTCTGCTTTGGGAAAAAGTAGACGTTCTAAAATGACCTTTCAAGCTTTAATACTCACTATTGTGTGAATAAAAATACTCACTCTTTTCCCTGAGGATTGACATAATTCAAGGTTTTTGCCTTTAGATATATCCATTGGATAAAAAGTACCCAAAAAACTAGAATGAGGTTTTATAGCTTTCTCATTTCATAGCTTGTGTATAAAACCAAAGAAGAAGGAGGGTTGTAGCAGCCTGCAGTGTTCATAAAGGACTGCATATGATTCTTTAAACTATAGTTCATGAAAAATAGATAAAGATCCGACTGCATGCAAAATTAATTTCCATTTGAGGGAAATTTGGGTTATGAAGGAAACTGAGTATTATTACATTGGCTATGAGTTGCTACATTTTTCAAGAAGAAAGACAATTCTCACAACCATTTGGTTGATGCCAGGCTACTTAAAATGAAGGCACTCTTTCCCCTAAATTATAAACATATTTTTGCCTTCGTTTAGATAATATAACTGTGGCCTGATTTTTAGAACTGTCAAGACTGAACAGGTCCATTTTAAAATCCCTCAGTGCTTCAAATTGTCATTGACTTGAAAATTAAGTCTTGCATTGCTTATGGTAGGACTAGTTTAGAAAGAGAAAAAGATTTTCCCTGGAGACATCTCTGCTTTAAAATGAGACTGTTCTCTGTCCATCAAAACAAATCTGTTAGGGAAGGGCAACATAATGTGGCTGCCTAATTGGTTTTCTTAGAGAATGGAAGACCATTCTGTATGAAAAATAGCGGGATGAGAAATGTCTGTGCTATGGAAACACTTGTGAGGCACTTTAGGGTAAATTGTGTATCTCTCAAGATACTGCTAGGGGAAGTTTAAAAAAAGAAGCTCTGGTAAGACCCAGTTTATAACTTGGATAATTGTTAAAGAAAAACTCGTCTCCCTGAAAATGTTTTCTGTCAAAAGGTGCTGGGAAGTGGCTTAGTGAATGACACAACAAATTGTTTGTGTGGGCCACCAGTGTTGCTTCATCTTTCTTTCCTCACTTTAGACATAAATGTATTTCAGGACTTCGACATCAACAGTGGAGCATTCATGATCTCCTACAGGCCACTGCAAATTGAACCAGCATTCATTCTATGTTTGAAGTACATTATCACAGAACATTTCCCTCCTCTACCCAGAAATTTTCTCCTTTATTTATACTTCATATATTCTTTCATAAAAGATATCATAGTATTTTTATGTCTTACTGCCTGCTTCCTTGCATCTTTATTCATTCTTATTTCTCTCTCTGCATACATATGAGTGCAGTTGATGCATATTTTCCATCCACTCGCTGTAAACATACATTCAAAGTGGGCTTCATCTCACCTAACTTCAGCTTTAAATGTAATTTTAGTCCTCCAGTCACCAAGAGGTAGAGATAAGCAACTCCAGAAAGTGATTAATCCCACTTGCTGTAGGAATTTATTGTAAGATGTAATGTATCTCCATCCACAAGCTCTGGCTGGACCATTTTTGGCTAATTGACTACCTTACTCTAGAAACCTAATTTTTGTATGGCTAGGATTAGGAAAGAAGAATTCTGCCCTTCTATTCTCCTTTATTTGTCTGTAGTTTGAACATTCAAAAAAGTATTTGGCATGTCTGTCATTTTGTCTTAATCTGTGTCACGGCGGCATTTATCACCTAAAATACGAGTTCCACTGAGTTCCTTTGGCTTGAGGTTTTCCTGATAGGCCTCAGCTGAGGTTTGTTTCTGCTACGTGCTATGCATAAATGCAACAAGAACACGGAAGAACTTAAAGACAGGATTGACTAAGTCAAAGAAGATGGAAGAGTTATATCTTCTCAGAGGCCAGTAAAGACACAGAGATTGAATGACTTGTCCAGAATGATGAAGCAGAAGTGGAAAATTGGCCAAGATTTATTGGCTTTCAGTCCAGTGCCCCAAGCTCAAGACAAAGTTTTTTCTCCCTAGTATCCCAGTATACATTCAACTTTTGTGAGATCATAACATATATGCCTTCCTCCCACTTTTTTTAAATTTATTGTTAGTGAACTAGTAAGTTTTCCCTTGAGCATGCAATGAAATCACTGGTGAGTGTACATACATGCTTTACATAATTTGAACAAATGAATCATAGAGTGCCATAATTACACAGAAATACAAGTTTTAGAAAGGACAGAGACAAGCTGTTCAGCTAAGTGTAACTCTACACAAATTAATAAAAGAACTGAGTTGCCAATTATTAATAGACTTTTGAAAATGTCAACTTTAAGGTATTTTATTTACAATATTACATTGTAAAAAACCTCTAGCAAAATACTTCAGTTATTAATATGAATATTACATTCTTTCCCTCCTTTAATTTGGGCATGCAGGAACTGTAAATGAAAGTGATTTTTTTCTTCAGAGAGTAAATCACAGAAGCAATCTTAAGCAAACTGGCGGTTTTCTAATAGAGCAGGGTTCTATTCCCAGAGAGCTCTCAAAAAGATTTCAATTAGATGTTAAATTAGACACCTGAAATTCACATATTTCTCTCAGCTCCTTAGGCAAAAATAACAAGATAATAACTTGATCAGCTCAGAGGATTCAGTGTTCCATTGTAAAATATCTTCCTTTTAATATAGAACGAAGTTGCAGTTTGCAGTATATAAGTTTTAGATTGCTTGTCTTCACAGAAGTTTGAAGTCAATGGCTTCTTGGGAGAAGAAGAAAAAAAGGAATCCCTAATGCTTTGAGTATTCATTTGAGAGATGAAGCACACTGATAAATATGCAGCGTGAATAAACTTTTCAAATGTGCAATGAGTGGGTAACAGAAAAATCGTTAACAGGGTGAAGTCGGGTATGTTTTATTTTGGCATCTTATTTCAGTTAGCATTTTGGGATCGAGTTTTGTAAATGGAAGCTTTTCCAGTATTTTGCTGTATCTGCATAAAATGTTCCTGGAATGACATGAAGGCCAAGACAAGGTCAGAGTGGATGTGCGTATTCTTTTTGTAACTCAGTTGACAGAGGAAAATAGATTTGCTTTTGTAAAATCCCTATAAAGGCTTACTGTAGTTTGAACTCTTCTTAGGTCAGCTACCTTAGACGTGTGTCATGGTTTAACCCTGGGCAGACACCAAGCCCCACAGCCATTGACTTGCTCCCCAGCAGCAGGACTGGGAGAGAATTGGAAGGGTAAACTGGAAAAGTCATGAGTTGAGATAGCAATAGTTCAACAGGGAAAGCAGAAGCAGTGCACACAAGCAAAGCAAACCAAGGAGTTAATTCACTGCCTCCCACGGGCGGGCAGGTGCTCAGCCATCCCCAGGAGAGCAGGGCCCCACCACATGTGACGGTCACTTGGGAAGACAAATGACATCGCTCCAAACTCCCCTTTTATCCTTCTTCCCCCCACTTTATACCCTGATTACATGTGATGTTGTGTGGTGTGGAGTATCCCTTTGGTCAGCTGGGGTCACCTGTCCTGGCTGTGTCTCCTCCCAACCTCCCTTGCACCCCGAACTCCCTCACCCCTGTGGCAGCATGGAAAGCAGAAAAGGCCTTGGCTCTGTGTGAGCCTTGCTCAGCAATAACAAAAACATCTCTGTATTATCAACTCTTTGTTCAGCACAAATCCAAAACACAGCCCCATACCAGTCACTGTGAAGGAAATTAACTCTACCTCAGTCAAAACCAGCACAATGTTGTAAAAATTTTTGTTACAACCAAAATAACTGAAAAAGATTTGTGCCTTGTACTGTATTTTAGAAGAGTGCTTTGGATTTCTGCAAATGAAAGACAGGTAGTAGAACCCTGGTTGCTGCTACCATTTGTTACCCAGTTGCTGGTAGTCTTACTGACAAGGAATTCTACGAGGCTCTGCCTGTGGAAAAGGTGAAAATGAACATGAATACGCTCAAGAGGTCAAGGAGTTGGCTTTATCTCTAATGGGAATGAGAGCTTGTGTGCAGGCTTTATCTCCTGTTAACATTTTTCAGATGAGCTATTTATAAAATTTAATGATGGTTGACCTGAAATAATTTATGGACATAAGCAAGATAATCTTTGTGTGCAGAATGAATAGTGTTTTCTAGACCAACTCTATCTACAAAGTTTTTCCCATTTATAAATGCCCATGGTCTCCACATCTGCATCCAGGATTATTTGGATGCTCCAACATAGAAGCCAGATCCCTAGAAAACTGAGCAATATAGGTGATTAATAAATGATACAACCCCAGAAAAATTATTTCCTGATTATTCATGCAACAATACAGTTTATTAATAAAGGATGGAGATGCTACCCAGATCTCTACCATGTTTACCTAGTGCTCGGCCACCAGAGAGGAATCCAGCTACCACTTGTCTGACTTATTGACTGTGTCAATGCTACTTCTTACAAAATGTCACATCAAGTTATGCAGGATACTGTGCCTTCTAAACTGAGCAGTGATCATAAGATGCTGAGTGTTCTTCCTGCCTTTCAGCAAATACCTGTACTCTTAATTTCGTATACATCAGTAGTCATGGGCTTCACTGAGGACTTGCCAGAAGCTTAAAAAAATGAACATGTGTTTAAACTTTTTGCTGATTTGGTGCTGAAGTGCTTAAATCTTTGAAACACATTTCTAGACAATTTATAGTAACTTCTCATGGGATAGGGAGCATTCCTACACAGTTTTAATAGTGAAGATGTGTCTCCTGTGTTGCCCTGGAATTCATTTTATGTAAGTGTTTACTATAAACCTTTCGTGTCGTGGCCCCCTGCAGTTTCTTATCAGCATGTAGCCTGCCATAGTTATTTGTTTTCATTGTTTTACTTTATAGGCGGAGTGTTTATTCTAAGATATTTCAACCAGAAGCAATACAGAAATGCTATACAATATGTCAACAAAGCACATATTGGCAAATGCAGTAAGATTCTTATGTTCATTATACAAGAAATGCAAACTAGCCAATTCCATGTGTCTGAGATGGTGAAAAAAAAATTATTGGAGTCTGAAAATTGATTATGTGTCATTTTGCTCATTGCAGGCCTTTCCTTCACTGAAACTCTGTTCTGGGAAGCATGTTACATTAGTATCAGATGCATGTATGCTGAAGCTTTATGTAATACTAACCCAAATTTTGAGGATATGGAATCTGTCTTTGAAATTAAACATAGATGCATATAACATGCCCATATCCCCACAGCCTTGCTGCTACAAGTGGCAGGAATATAATAGATGTGTGCTAGGGAGGTTTTTAGATTCCTTGCCTTGAGCAAAATTAGTTAATGATATTCATTCAGATACAGTACAGTACAAATGGGGCACATTAAATGGCTTAAATTAGGTCAAATTGAATAATTGAATTTATTCTTTTACTTAAAAAGAGCTTAATCAGCTGAGAGTGTTAGAGTCAGAAAAAATAGTTTAATTAAATATTAATTAGAAGTTTATATTTTGAGCTTCCTTATTATGACTTGCAGCAGTATCATTTATGTATCTGTTTTTCCTCATTACAGCTACTGGGCGATGATGTTCAACCATTCTCACTTGATGAAGAATTTGATTATGACAACGTGGCACTGACCCCTAAGTTCTCTGAAGCTGAGCTGAACGCCATTATAGAGTTGTCGGCAGACAAGAAAACAGATACGGATGTCAAATCAGCAAGAGCTGAAGACTGAGTCAAAGGTGTTCTGTGCACCTTTGGAATGTTGGAATGGCTGTTGGAATGACCTTTTTATGGGATGAATGTAGCTCTTCGTTGTACCCTTATTTAGTGTTCTTACCTGCATGGCCATTAAATGGCATCCCTGAGATTTGTGGTTTGTTCTGCCGAGGTGCCTTGGATCCTGTACTGGCTCAGGGTAGGTGTGCTGGAGTGACTTCTCCATAGGACCAAAACAAGCTGGTGGATTCCAGAATAGCGTTGTGGCTGCTCTTGCTTATATATGACACTGACTCGCTTCCTGAGTAGTACAAAGCTGGTCCTAAAGCTACCCTTTACCTCATTCTTTCAGTAATGCAATTAAGAGCTTTTTAGCAGCTGACAAATCAGTCTATGAACTCTTTCCTTTAGATGTATAGAGATACATGAGTGAATAAATCTGGGAATACCTTCTTTTCTCTGTCTTTTGAGTTACTTCAGTTCTGCAAAAAAAAAAATACTCCTGTTTCCAACAAACTTTTTGTGTTGATCAAAATTGACGTGGTACAACTCCTAAAATTAAAACAGTAACTGCTCAAACCACCCCCCCTGCCTTCCGCAGAGGAAAAAATAGCGATCTCATCCATTACGGGAATTGGCATTGAAAGGCTGTCAGATTTTACATTTTTTCACAGGAGATGATTCCAAATAACAGCTTATAGCTTACACTCTGCATCACTGAAATACAGCAAGCTGGAGTTGAGTAAAGGTCAGCTGTGTGGGTGGGAGAGGAGTGTGCATCTCTGACACAAGGTGGTATGTACTCGTTCTCTGAAGAGTTTAGAATCCTTTTTTTTCAGCTAACTGTAGAAGCTTTGTTGTTGAGGCTTGGTTGAACATCACAATGCTGCATTATGTTTTTGGTCGTTTTGTGGTATAACTGCATTCCCTAAAGTTTACTGACCAACATTTTGTCCTTGGCCTCTCTCCATTATTTCTGAAGTGGGTGATTAGCATGATAAATATGGGAAGAGTGCCTGAGCAGACTGACAAGGCACCAAACCATAGGTTTGTTTAAAGGCTGCAGATGAGTTCTCTGTGGCTGGTTGGCTGCTTCATTGTCAGTAATTTATAAAAGCAAAGAAAGGTCTTCTGATGTTCCAAAAGAGATTTTCTGGATCAGTGATTTTGTAAACCATAATCATGCTCCACTGAAATCTGAATAGCATTGGTTTTGAGGAATGGTATTTACCTTGATTAGGGGATATAATTTAAGAGTGAGATTCCAAAAAAAATCCAGAAAAGAGCTCTCACAGAAGATATTTAAGGAGACTGATACAAAATTACAAGTATGTTGTATAGAAAAACTAGTTTGTACAGGACCTTGCTGGTAGAAGGTAATGAGAATTTTTTTAACACCTACACTCAAAAAGATGCCTGTACTGCACTTAAAATGTTTTTTTAAATGTAATTGGCTGTGTAGCAGATTCTACTGCATTTTCTGAAACTTTTTTTTAATGTAAATTTATTTTAATTCAATGAATTGTTTTGTTGGTCCCAAGGTATTTTAAATAAAGTGGTTTAGATCCAACTGGAATTTTCCAGTGAAACCTTGACATTAAAAATTTCTGAACAGATCTAATTATTAATTAATCTTCTTCTGAAGGACACAGATAATGTGTATAAATCAGAAGGATAAGAAGTAAGTTCTAGAAGAGCTCCATAACAAATCTGGGAGAAAGAAATGGAGAAGTGCTGTATAATGATAGCAAGGTCAGCCTTTGAAAGCCTCAACAGAAAAATAAGGGAGACAACCTCGTTAACATATGTCTGTATAGCAAAGATAAAGTAAGGAACCTTCTGTCTGAGAGACCTCTCTGTACAGAGTTTGCTATCCTGCAAACAAAGAATCAGCCATAAAGGTGAACTTTGGTGGCTTTGTGGAATGGCGAATTAGGTGCTTCTTGTGTGTGGGTTTTTTATAAAGGCGTGAGTCACACAAGTTACAGATCAGTCCTCTGGGAATCCTACTGCCAGTAGAGTCAATGAGAAAACTTGTCTAGGAGTTTATAATATTCTTCAGGCCAAATCAGCTCTGGAATCTCTTAAGTGCATTTTCTATTCATTTCATTATCAATTTTTCACTGTACATTAGGGATACATCCAGCCATTCAGTTCCTTCTCTCATAAGCAGATGATTCTTACCAAATGTTCAGAGTACCTATTATGCTCCATAAGTGTCATTCAGTATAGTCGTTATATGGTTTCCTTTGATATAAAGAAACACTTTGCTGCAGAATACCCAACAAATTCGGAACTCTTTAGTGACATTCGTCTTACACAGAGAAATGGGAATAATTCACTTACATTTACACCACTCATGAGTTAGATTTTTACTCTTTGTTAACAGACATGAATATCACAGTGAAGATCAGGCAATATAGGCTACATTTTCTGAACATGACATTTTATTGGCCTGCCCCTGTGGTTGTTTTTGGCTTGTATCTTTCATTTGATTACCTTTCACAGAGGAGGCATATTTTCCTCTTAGCCATTACCAGGTTGTCATTTTTAAGAACATACTTTATGTGCATGTTAAATTTTATACTTGCTCATGGAGTTAGTTACCTGGAATTGTTTTAGTGTTTGTGAGGTGGTTTGAAGTCTGAATAATATATATCTTTTCCTCTTGTAGCTTGTATTCTGTTTAATATTTAATATTTTCAGCAGGAGTTGGCAAGGGACATTAATCTTTTCTATTTATGGCCTTTTCTAAACATTTTTCCTGTTTTCCAAAAGAATTAAAGGCAAAGCTCTCACATGGAACAGGAAACTTGGGGTGCTGCTTGGGATCGACTTAGGGGCTGCTGCAGTAGGAACAGTTTTCTCCCTACCGCACTGACAAGGATTTTGAACTGCAAAATCTCTGACATTGGGTGAACCCATGGGAAGTGAAGGCTGTGTGATGCATCTCCCTAATCCTTTTGTATTCATGACTTCATAGATGTCTAAAGTGCAGCAGAGATGTGCATCCTTATCAGTCAGTAAGCTTATCTGTGCTGAACTTGTGGCTACCTTTGGTGTTGCCAGAAGGATACCGACTGTTTCTCTCCACAGTCTTGATGGACTCTCAGCTGTGGGGAGGAACTCTCTGAGTTTTAGGAACTCTTTGACTTTTATGGGAAGTAAAATAATCCTTCCACCGTGGCAGGAAACTGAAGGGTTGTTTCCTTGGCTGGCTGAGGTGAAAGCTTGGATATTGTTAATGTTCAGGATTAATGTTCACTTCTCATGACTGTAAAAGGAACAGTAATTATTTGTTGCGATAATGGCTGTGGAAGAATGAGCTAAAGACTGATGAAAAGAGATGCAGGCAAATCTGACTCAGATGTTGTTATGGGTGTATTTCTCTTAATGCACAGAGGTATCCTGGTATACACCTGTATACACATAATGCCACTGAAGGAAAATACTTTTAGTATGGAGAGTACCCACCAGATAATTCAGAACTGTATGAAAAAGATGGTGTGGAAACAAATCCCTGCTCTTATGGAAAAGACTCTGATCCTCTGGCCTTGATTATCTGCTGCTATAAACTGGCAGAACTCCACTGAGGCCATTTGTATTCATACAGAGCAGACAGGAGTGTGGTATTTACAGTCTTAGCTGAAAGAATACGGAGCCAAATCAATTCCTGATTTAACTTCACTGAATATATAGTTATGTATATGACCCATTATCATTATGGGAAAAGATTTAAATGAAGAGCCAATGCAAATGAAATGTAAAAAATGTATCTTGTAACTGTTCAAATACTATACAGGTAATTTTGGAGTTTCTGTAGTTGTGTGTACTTACAACATTGCTTTTTGCTGTAAGAAAAGCGTCACATATATTTTCAAGTCCTGTGCAAATCATGAAACTTGATTATGAGCATAAATACTAAAGATTCTGATCTCCTTTGAAGTGGTTTTTTTCCCTCTATCTTGACAAGGATTGGAAGTGGACTTTGCTTTATCTTGGAATTGTTTTTAAAATATCTAACATCCTTTGTGAAAACATACACTTTCTCATAAAGGTAGACTCTCAGTTAGTGATACTACTCTAAATGCAGAAGTAAAAATAGGACCAAATTCCTGGTTGCTCAGCAACTTCATTTACATCATAGTGTTGGTAAACAGACATTTGGTGTACAAGTATCTGCGTGGATAGCAGGCTGATTTATATCCTGTTATCCTCTGCCATGAGTTTTACTTGGGAATCCAAGCAGTAGCTCAGTCCCACCATGGTATGAGTGTTCAGAGCCCGGCAAAGAGACCGTGAGACAACTCAGTTACACTGACCAAGGGAGCTGAAGCAGCAGTCTGGTGCTGCGGCTCCATGCACGCTCCGGTGTAGTTTAGCCAAGTGTGGCCGTTCACCTCTGTTCAGCAGAGATTTGTGTTCCATCAGGAGCGAATGTGCTGCTCCTGACGACGTGGCTGGCAAGTGTTGGGGCAGAGGTTGCTGGGACCCCGCTCCCTTTCTGGGCGGTGCCGAGCAGGCAGCTCGCTGTGCTCCTTCCCAGGCTGCGGCTCAGCCCCTGCGTTTCCAAACGCCCGAGAGAGGCGAGGAAACCCCTGCTCAGTGTTCTGTGGCCTCAGGAAGCGGCTCCCTGCCCGCAGAGCCAAGCGCTGGTGGCTGCACAGGGCATTCCCACCGCGGAGCGCTTTCTTGTGGCCAGCTGTCAGTTGGCACAGGTGGGCCCGAGGTGCCGCGTCTGTCCTGGGCCGCTCTCGCTGGGAGCCGGCTGCCTTTGCCCATCCTGCGCACATGCAGCTTTCCCAGGTGCTAAAGGTCTGCACATCCCTTGGGAAAACCAGGCAGACGGTTTTCTCTGCAGTGGTATTAAGTTGCAGAACATCTCAAAAGACAATGAGTTTGGTGAATTTGTGATTGCTGGCTGTTGGAGCTGGCACCTTGTGTTTTGCTGTCAGGATGCTGTAAGCCAGCGTTGCAGGTGTATGGGCTATGAAATACCACAAGTTAGACTGAAGATGGCTTTAGTGCTTGTCTGTGACAAGTCCGTAAGAAGAAAAGCAAGTTTTAGAAGGTACTGTCATTTTTATAGACAAGCTACTTTATTTGCAATTGCAGTGCCCCACAGTCAAAAGTGGAAATCAATTTTAATGCCTTGTGAAAATGCAGAAATATTTGTCTCATTTACAGCACTTCCAAAAAGGACAGATAATAAAATTCCCCTGATTAATGATCTATAATTTTATGTACTCTGTGGTGTCTTGTTCAGTACATCTCTCCACATAAGCATTCCAAAAGAATAAGGAAAGTTAGATCTGAACAAGATTCCTGAATCTAACTTCACACTGAATTTCAGATTGTAGAAACTCTTTCTATATATATTCAAAGCTCTCTTTGATTTGAATATTTCCAAACTTTGGGGAAGTAGATGCTTACCATTAAAAATCACTAACCAAACATTTCTCTAGCAACCACATAGTACTGACCTGGACTAAAAAACCCAAAGCAGCAAGGGACCTGCCTATATAAAAAGAACCAATGAAATGTGAAAATTGGCATAGCTGCATTCTGTATGAAGATAATGGATAAAAGGACTCTAAAGATAGTAGAATTAAATGAAAAATGTTATTTTTCTAGAGAGTGAACCATACTAAAATATTCTGTTGACTTCATGCAATTCTTGAAAGCCTTTGAATGCCCAACTGAAAAATTAGTGTCATCATTTTGTAATTCATGTGGATTTACAACACAGTTATCTCTTGAGCCATGAAAATGAGAATAAAATTTGTGTGAGATTCTTCAGTATATTTTGTGGCAATGCTGACACCATAAATTGAGGTTTTAGCCTCATTCTATCATATGTTACAACAAAGTTTGTTCTTATGTGGCTGTTGTGGTTGAGGATTCTGGTGGCAGTTTCTGGAGAGCAGGTGTGTACTTGTAGCAAGTCAGCTCTAAGTTTAATATGTTTTCTTGAATCCATCTGCTTTTATGTCCATATGTATAAAAACTTTTAAGGCGCAATATGAGGTGCGTAATTCTTAGAAAGAAGCAAGCGTCATTTATGATGTTGCTTATGTTCATCAGAATAACTTAGCAAGAGGACAAATTCTACTGATTACCTAAAGTCTTGATTCTGCCACTTAGATTTGCTGCAGATTGCACATTTGGTGTTTGGTGTTTGAGAGAGAAGTGCTGGAATGCATTTTTTATCCTCTTTTCCTTATTTTTGATTTTGTCTTTCCTATGTCAGTTTTGCAACTAGCTTTCCAGAAGTTGACACTGCATTAATCTGATGAGCTACTGTCCTGCTGGGTAAAATTTTAAAGTAAAAAAGATGGCAGGCTGGTGTGTGGGCCAGGAAACATCAAAGCAAGGTTAGCATTTCATACTCAAGCATAGCATTTGCAAAGCTGTCAAAACAAACAATCAGGAAAATACAAATAATGGTCAGCCTACTTATTGAATGAAAATTTTATTCCAAATTTCCTTTGTTTAAATCAGCTGCTTACACTTCATCTCCTCTGCTCACCAAGGATTCTGTTAACTAACATATATCAAAATCCAGACTGTCAAAAATACTGACAGCTTTCATTAGCTGAACAACATTTCCTACAACAAAATTGTGATCCGTTTAAGGCTCTCTGTTGTGGGTTGTGACACATTGCCTGAATTCCACGGATTTATTTCCCATTCATGAACATTAGTAACGTAGACTGTACAAACCCCCAATGGCCCAGTGGATATCTTCTGATGAGAGCAGGAAGAAGAGAGGTAGTGGGAAGAGAGTTTGGCTGAGCAGCCAAATGTTGCTTGTGCTCTGAATGTGATGCTTGATATTTTGCTTTTGATTCTTTTGCAATGTTTCTGTGAGAAGCTTGGTTGTCAAAAGGGGCAGCTGAATGACATCACTCCTCACTGCATCCCCAAAACCCCATGTATGAAGGTGCTGGCAAGCAAGCTAACCAAATTCAGCTGGCTACTGTTTCAAGGGTGAAAGTATTCATTACAGGGCATGTTTTACAAGGTACTCACAACTGATACCAGTTACTGACTGACAGGTTTGGCGTCTGCTCACAAATGTGCAAATGAGTGTTTTTCTGGCACTACATGTAACCCTATACTTCCCAAAATTTAATTTTTGTAATATCTTTTGATACTTTTCACTCGCTGACCCAGAATCAACAGATCAAAGACATCCTTCGAAGATGATGCTAAAAAAACCATGACTTTGAGCGCTTTGAACAGAAGTGATTAAATTAAGAATGAAATAAAATTAAGTAATGTTAAATTTAGGAAAAACAGCTTGCTGAAATTCAGACTCACTAGACTCTGCAAGTACCACAAAGAGAAGTTGGTGGAGCTGATTTGCTAAAGTCAACAGAAAGAAATTTGGAAGTAAGTATTGCAGAGTGTGCTATAGGGACAGAGTAGTGCATCAGCCAGGAGCTGGTTTTCATTAATATTTTTCCTCCAAGATTAAGGTACATGAGAATGAATGGTTGAGGTTTGAAGAATTTTGCATGTTAAGATTGCTTTGCCTTGAGTTCCAATTCCTGTAATGGAAGAAAGGATGGTTCAATTTAGTGAAGCAGGTTCAGTCTGATTGTTTTAGTTCTGGAGCATCTCTACCAACTCTTGATTTGTACACAGGCTGGCAGCCCATTTGTGAAGCATCACTGCCAGCATTTGCAAAAATGAGCAATAATATATTATTTAAATATTCTGCTTTTTTTGAACAGTCTCATTGCATTACAGTTCCACAGTAGGAGAGATGTTTTTTTCTTTTCTGTTCTTAAAAAGGCAACTTAGATTAGAATTTGGAAGTGGAATGTTGGATCAGAACCCCATCAGGGTTTTGAGAAAACCTGTGCCTATATGTAGATCTGTGACTCATGACTGCATGGCTCAGCCTTGAGCTCTTTGCTGAAGTAAATGACATCTCATTTGGTCTTACTTTGGAATAAGTGAAATTAATTTTTTTCCAGGATCCAAAAGCTCTGTCACATCTATATTTCCAGGGCATGCTTCTTTTACTGTTTTCTCTCCTTGCCTTTATTGGTCTCAGCTGCTACTGTACAGCAATCAATATAATATAGGGTACAGAGAACAAGCTATGGCATTGCTACATTTTTCAACAGGAAAAGGGAATCTTCTCCGCCCTGAGAGCTGAAGAAGCTACTGAAACCCTTTGGCTGGCCATCTGTCAATTTGAGTAGATGCATATTGGGGTACACTGGTATTTTTGTGAAGCATTTGTTCTGCCCAAATCAGGGAGGTCCTGCTGGTTGAAATAATTCAAAGCAAAACTCAGTTCAGTCAACTTCAAAACAGTCTGTCTTTTGGTCACTACAAATTCCTCTTGCTATTCTCATCCCGCTGTAGCTTTGTCAGAATCAACACAGCAAACACATGGACACTCCCTGTCTTTTTTAGTTGGGCTCTTGTATAATGCAGCCAATTCTCTGGGACGCTTCCAGGGAGCTGCACCTTACCAAGAGACTCCTCAAAGTAGAATGTAATTTTTATTTATTTCCTATTCCAAAAAAGCCTCCATGTAATCCTGCCTCACCTTGCCCTCCCCAAAGGAATGACTAGTGGAGAATACCAACATCTAGATTACTACTTGTTGGTGTAACAGTGTTCAATTTTGCTTTTCAGTTCATCTTCCCCAACCTTTCTTTCCAGATGGAATTTTTCCTCTGGGGCCAAGCACTGAGGAAACAAAAATGTGTGTTTCTTCAAACCACCCCTATATTATTAAGATTCAGAAAGATGTTTGCTGATGTATTCAACAGGAGAGGAAACTGATTGCTACCTCACAGTAGAGTTTCTCTGTTGCAAATGTTAATTGTTTTAAGCACTCTGGAGTTTTCTGTGACCTCTAGGCAAAGAAATATACTCTCAGTTAATAAAAAAAATTTTTTTTTAATGATTGTTGATACAATCTCTCAGAAGAAGGGGAGAAAAGAAGTGCTTTGCTGGCCTAGTTTCAGGTAAGCTCTAAAAATTCAAGTGGACCAATTACACATAAAAGAGCAAAAACTTTTGTAAAGATTCATTTGAATCCCAAAGGGAAAAATGATAGAAAATCAATTAACTTTCCACATGAAAAAATAGCTCACATTGCAAAGATTTCCTTGCATAGTTTTCTGATTATGTTTGGAAGCAAATTGCCTTGATTATACCTTTGACGGGAAGGAAAGTCTTTTAATTAATTTAATACATGCTATAGCAGTGCTAAATTGTATCATGGAACAATTAAGTGGGTCTACACTGATATTTTTGCCCTGTTGAAAATGGATATTGCTCACTTAGTGAGTCATGCTCTTCCTGGGTTGATGCAATTATCCATTCATTGCAGAGCATGTGACATAGAAGTTATTAGGACCTTTTATATAAGAGAGGCTGAATGGAGTAAACAAAAAACCCATTTCAGTGAAGACTCAGTGAAATATCAGAGCCTGTATACATACTGGGGGCTGAACCCAAACCCTCAAGCCTTAAGACAGCCACTACTTTGGGAATATTCAGGCTTCAGATGTATTTTCTATCGGTCTTGGACTGAAATGAGGAGTGGAAGTGATTGCTAGTCGTGTACTGACATGATCCTCAAACTCATGTGCAGCTACGAAGTATAGATGGCAAATTTGTACTAGCATCTACAGGAGCGCTGCACTAGCTGCTTCTGAAACTAATTTTTGCCTCAAGCTGAAAACAATCACATTTGTTGTGTTTGCTGAGAATGACAATTTTAATTTAAATGTTCTAAGTATGACAAGAAACAGCATAATTATTTTTTCAAATCATGCGTGTTCTTATAATGATGTTACATTATGTTGTCGAAAGAAAATACCACTAGGAATCTTCTCAATGGGTCTATTTGATGTTGGACATGTTCTTGTCTTTCTGAACTAATACAACTGGGTCACATCACTTTCCCTGATGGATCTTGTCTGCTGGGAATGTAGTTGCCTGCATTCTGCTTTTCATGCTGAGGTGGGCTAGGTCT
Source organism: Callaeas wilsoni (assembly GCA_013398955.1). Taxonomy (NCBI): domain Eukaryota; kingdom Metazoa; phylum Chordata; class Aves; order Passeriformes; family Callaeidae; genus Callaeas; species Callaeas wilsoni. The sequence goes on from VWPU01013720.1 coordinate 70,456, forward strand.
TTTCTGATGAGCTCTAGAATCAAATATCCAAGGGCTGAGTAATAAAGACTCCATCACCAGAGAATCTCTCATGAATTAGCTCATAACTCCCTAAGCTCAGATAAAATATTATCACACATTTTTCTAATGTCTCAAGGCCATAAACAATGAAAAATAAAAAGCTGTACAAAAGAGGAACAGCACTCTCATTGCAAGCTCTCTGATCTTTCCAGTTTCTTAGAGAAGGGCCAGCTGATGTCAGATTTGTTTATAAAAGGAAGCTAGTAACTATGGTTATGGAAAGACTTGAGATGGGATAGGAAGCTCCTTTTCTGCAGCATGAAGGAGAATCTGTACTAGAAATGAATTTCAGAGGTGCAAAATCGTGGCCGTGAGCACTGTACCACAGGACTGGTGAATTCTGAGTTAGTATGTTCCGTATTATTTAGAGGCTTAATTTAATTAGAAGTCTTAGATTTCATAATTAACATTTTGAATTGTGACAGAATTGGGCTGGAAAACAACAGTATGCCAGGAGTGCTGTCAGATGCCCTCTCCAGTCTTGTGTACCAATGAAAATATTTAGTGTTGACCGGAATGGCAAAGCCAGGAACCAGAAAGGCTGCATGACACTGCCTGGCATTAGCTAGGGAGGTGCAATTTGTGCCAGTTAATTCAGTAAAGATTCACTTCCTCGAGGATATCTTTCAAATTTGCTTGTGGCTCACTGAGGGTGTCAGTAGGGTGAAAGGGCCAGCTCAGTACCTGCCCCTTCCTGGTTCCAGCAGGTTTGCTGCCCGTCTTCTGGGCCAGCTGGGGACTGTAGCTTCAGTGACCTTGACCGTGGTGGTCAGGCTTAATTGACTGTGTGTAGTCAGTAAATGTATCCACACTGCTGGTACAAGCATGTACTTGCTTTTTCTAACTGTGGCATGAATGGTTCAGTGTAGCCCTCCACCTTCCCATCAACTGAGATTATGAAACAAAAAAAATCTCATTTCTTTTTTGATATTTAAATTTGTCTTTCCCACCATCAGAGACGCCATACATTTATGTACTTCTGTAGCTCTCCCAAGTGAAAAATACCAAAAATCTAGCATGCCTTCATTCTTCTGTAGTTTGATTGTACTAAGGTTCTATGTTTAATGTTTAGCCTTTTTCATCAAGAAGGAAAAAAATACCTTCTAGCCTTGTTGAAAGGCAAAGATAGATTGTTTGTGAATTCTATTAGTGCTGAGATCAGCACCACACTTAGTCAAGACCCCTCTGAAAAAGAACAAGGTTATGTCAAAGGTGATTGAAAATGTCACTGATCCCTAAAGGGAATCGTGTGTGGCTAGTCATTCCCAGTGTAACTAGAATGTGATTTTCATTGGATTACGCTAGGAAAGATGCTGCTTGGCAGTTTCAGCAAAAATGTTAAAGAACTACGGTATTTTTAGAAAAAACACTCCCTCCTGATCTATTTCTGTTCTTGAATTTTCCACTTAAGCCTGGTCTCATTAATTCCTAATGCAATTCGTGTGCCCCATGAGAACAACAGACCAATAGGAGACTCCCAAGTGTGCTGCCTGCTGGCTGACTCTCTAAAGAGACTGGTGACTGACGGGCAATGCTCCAGACATCGTTTCCCAGTGCCTAAATCCACAGTAAAATAAAAATTTTTGTTGGGGAGAAATTACTTACTTACCATTAATTTTTTTTTTCCTTTTCTCTAAAATAACGCAGAGAGGAAGGTAACTGTGTTGACTCCATAAAACCAGTTCTTGGTGCAGAGCACACGGTGGCAATGTTGCACCGCTCCTGAGCAGCTCTCATGTGGCACTTACCCAACCCATATTCATTTACCATGCAATAAATAGATAGATGCAGTAGAGTGCTGCTTTACCCAGGGAATATTATACTTGTACATGGTAGCACTGATTGTGTTTTCTGGTAAAATAAAGAGTAAGGTATAGGAAAAATAATTTTTCTTCCTTTCTTTTTACCAATTCTGTATAATTTGCATGCATCCTAGGCACAGAGATACAGTTTAAGTTTTGCAGAAATAATGTAGCTGGTACTGGAAAAAGATATGACAATTTAGTTTTGTTCCATAAACCAAGTACACCTGCCTTAGAGGAGTACTTAGGATAATAAAACCCTCTACCCGTCACGCACATAGAGAAATCGGAAACTGAAGGTTTTTCGCTTTCAAAAGAAGGCTTTACTATTTAAACAAGCTAGCCATGAACTCTTTCTCTGAAAAACATCTCTAGCCTAAATAAAAGCTTTCCTTAATGTCTTCAAAGAAGTGGAAGGAAACTTTTCCTTAGCTGGAGAAATTCCAGGCACATGTAAGTGTGAGTTCCTGGGTTCAGTGGCCGTGGATGGCTCTTAGCACAAAGCCCCTGGGAGCCAGTGTGATTTGGCTGAACTCTTCAGTGATCACTGCAGCAGAGCAGCCAAGGATTCATGTACCTCTGGCTTTCTTCTCTGTTCAGCCTGACAGGAGGGCCCTTCAGAGGCAGACCAAGTAGGAGAGTACTTGCATTACAAAGACAACGCTGCTGAGTATTTCAGGTCTCTGGGGCTGTTGTCTTTCATATTTGTCCTGCTTTTGGTGTGCTGTTGCAGCTCTAGCAACTCAGTTCCCAAGCCACGGTCTTCCCAGGTGTTCCTCTGCTTTTAATGATCTCTATGCCCTGGCAGACAAATCTTTCACTGTGCCTGTCATGGCTCATCTGATTTCCATTCCACTGACAAAAAACTAATGAGGTTTTTTTTTTTCCTTCTGTTTTTTCAGCTTTTTAGATCTAGACATGTTATCAGCCACTGCCTGGTTATTCTAATTCTCCTTAAAGAGTCTGGATTCAACTCTAGACCTTGATGGCAGGAGCAATAAAGTCAGCAGGTATCCCCAGACTACCTCCACACTGCTACCTTGCTCTCTGAGTGGGAGAGGCCAAGGGAAAAAACAGAGCTGCAAGATGTCAAGATGCCTTCTTATAGAGCAAGAAGGAAAATACAGGTTATGTCAGCTAACAGGCAATATCGTGCTTTGTTTCCTTCTCCTAATTCTATCAGACACAGCTATAAACTAAAACTGAAAAAAGCAAATGACAAAGTGTGGGAGCAAGTACTCCAAGTAAGCCACACTCAACCAACTGCTTAGATTCAATTCTTGGGAGACAAGTGCATTCAAACTGATTGGTATAAGTTGATTTTTGTGAGTAACACATGTTCACAAAGACCAGCAAAAATTAAATATTAGGAATTAAACTAGTATTTGTATCATGTTGCTGGTAAGGTTATTGTAAATAAAAACTATCTAAAACCACTGAAAATATGTTGAAGTAATTGATGCAGCAATAGCAGAGAAATTAAGTGGTGATTTTTTTCAATGTCTAAGACCTTTTTTAGGTGTACATTTCCAGGATGAAGATCAAGAGCCGTACAATTCAATGTCTTCTTTGTTGATTCACAAGAGGGATAACTTAAGTGGTAGTGGAAAAATTGGAATGGGAATTGGCCAACAACTGCTAATCAGGAGTTTGGTATGTCTTGCCTCTCCCTACATCCAAAAACCGAGATGGAGGCCTTCAGAAATGTATTGATGGAGGAAACTTAATTACCATACAATTATTTTTCAGATGTGTAACATAGCCCATATGTTATGCTCATTATTTCTACTGTCACTATTTTTTAGAAAGAGAAATAAATAAGAAGAAGTGGCCATGGTAATGAATTTTCTCAAAATGTGTCATCCTCAAGTGATTCAGCTGGAACTGTAAAGGTCCCAGTTCAACTCGTGCACACAAACCTGACCTGCTGCCTGTGCCACTGACTCCCTGGGCCAGACTGACATAGTCACTAATCTTTCAATCCCATTACCCACCCTCTCTGTGTTGCTGGTGAAGCGTCTTGCGACTCGCCATGTTCCCTGCCTCAGAAATGCTATGATAGCTCCCATACCCACTGCTTATTTTATTTCATTTCTCCCTATTCTGCCTCTGCCAAGTGCCCACTTGCCCAACACCTGTCAATAGTGTGTCAGGGTTGTACTGCTTTGTGTGATTTTCTGTGCTCTTTGCTTTACAGCCCACACTGCTGGAGATTAACAATGCAGTGAAATTTCATTAGGAACCCTTGGCCCAGCTGCCTACAGTCATGAGGCAAAGAAATGCACCATCCTGTTTCCCTCAGAGGTTTAGTTTACCTTCATCTTTCTGTTTTGGTTTTAAATCGAGTTTGAAAGTGACAGAAACAAACTCAAACACTACTAGTAAGAAAATGATAAATCCCTTCTGTAAAAAGTATAATCTGTGAAGTGCAGAGAAATAGCTAAGCTAAACATTTGTAATTTAGAAAGAAGGATATTAAGATTTTTTTTTTAAAAGTCTTGCTGGCTTTTGCTCCTTTTCTCACACATAAGTAAAATATCTGTTTGCTAATCTCAAACAAGTGCTAAAAGCCCAAACATTTGCCAGTTGCTCTAAAAAATATTTCCTTTTGGCACTTTGTATTAATGGCATGGTGATCTTCTGCAGCATCTTCTGCCAATCTTTTTTAAAAGCCAGTACAAGTGTCATTTTTGCAGTCGAGGCCTTAAGTCCCTGGGAGTCTCAGCAAGGCTGCATTGGTGTGCAGATTTATTTCCACTGAGTAGCCAGAAGTACTTCAGCAAGGGAAAGATGCTGAAGAGAAATGCAGTAGCTATAGATAGTAAAGGCAGATGCTGTAGAGTACTGACTGAGGGCTAGAAAGTTACAGAGCTTGTGATATTTAATGCTCATCACTAGTTCAGAAGTGATGTATCTTAGCTGATGTGTCAGGATACTCTTCTTCCCTGATAATATTTTACTTGGTCAAGGTTTAATGGCAACAAGCAACAAAATCCATAGTACATCACATATTTTCTCTTCTGCAGGAGAGGCTCATGGAAGAAATGTGAACATCACATTTACATGTTGAATTAACAGTCCTGCTTCCATGAATTGCGTCATAGAAGGGATTTTATTGTGTGGGTTTCAGATGTAATATATGCTCCTTTAGAAGCAAAAACACAGAGTAGTTCAGACAGGGCCATGGAAACACAACTGTCCAGCCTGCCCAGCAACTAAACCCAGTTTGTCCTCATAGGAAGTGACACAGGCTAGAAAATGGTTAGTGGAGACAATGGCTCTGCTATCCTGATTATCTCACTTTATTCTTCTCTACTACCCTGCAATCACTGGGCAATCTGTTTTGTAGCAAACACCATTTGAGATCACAGTGTCTTTGGGAAACTTCCTTTTCAAGTTTCATTACTTCTCATGGGAAGCTGCTTGTTTTGGGTGGTCTGGGCATCTGCAGCAGTATAGGAGAGCTCCTGCAAGACATTTAAAGTGTATTCCAACATTTTCCATGCTGTTCTATGACAGATGTTTTGTCTAGTCATATTAACCTATTATCTTGAAAATAAGGTCCTATTAAAGAAAATGCAGACCTCATTTCCCCCCCTTTCCCTTACTTCAAAAATCTGTTCTAGTGCGTTATTGAGGTCAGAGCAGTGAACCAGCTGTAGCATGCAGTAATTTTTACCCCTTCCATAAAGGTATTATCTTTCTGTTTGCAGTCATATAGTATTTTCCAAGTTGAAAATTTATTAAAAATCCTTACTACACAGCTCGTGACTCAATCTGTTTTGTTTCTTGCCGTTCTGGGATTAAGTGTATCTGGTTCACTTTACTGAGATCACTGGGGGTTTGTTTCTTCCCCAGAAGCCATTATTTTGAGATCCTCCGTTCCAGGAGCAATCATACTTTTGCCCTCATGTTCAACATTGTTGTTGCTACTGAAAAAAAATTAGGTTTTACTTTGTCGGCTATAAACCCAGTGTTTTTGGCTTCCCTGCCAGATTCCTTGCCTGCTGCATGATGATCCCATTTCTTCTTTAATTAATATCTGTGATACAAAAGAATGTGTCTGATAGTGAAATTTAATGGTGGCAATGCTGGGAAGTATTTAAATGTAGAAAATGGCCAAAACACCACTCAGAGGACAATGTTTTCCCTTGAAAATAGAATCGTCATGAATTAGATGATATTCAGAAATATAGAGGGAAATGAAATTCACATGAGGAGGAATTTGCCAATAACCAGCTCTGCTGGGGATTCACTGGAATTCTGTTAAGAAGAATGGGAAGGGGACTTTGACATTACCAACGTAACAGAAATTCAGCCCACCTTCAAGTCCAGTCTTCTATTTTGTCTCTTTAAAATATAGGCTTCCTTAACAAATAACATCTTGGACAATAACAAAGAAATAATGTATTTTTCTCCATGATACTATAAAAACACTCATCTATTAATTTAATTTATTAATGTCTTGTTGGTGTTTTTGCAACAGAAGATTTTTGCCATTTCAAACATTTGAAAGACAGAAAGAAAACTCTATTGTGTAAGTTTTTGTTTTCTTAAAATGTTATCTCTGAAGGTACATGTATTTGCTTGAAAATAATTACAAATGGCATAACTCTGATTTAAACCTATGTGCCACCTGACTTTCAGGAATAGGGGCACTTAAGTTGCTAGTAAACTCCAGCCTAGAAATGCTCTGGCCTTTTCAGTTCCTAAAACATATTTCATAAGCAGCATTTCCCTTCTAACCTGCAGCAACAAGATTTGACATTCATATATTGCCCCACGCATACATCATATAATATTGCCAGATTCTTTATGATTAACTGATATAATTGAATTCTGAGATAAAAAGAAATTTATGTGGGAGAATCCACAGAATCAAACAAAGTTTCGATTGTATTCCAAAGCTGAACTAAGAAAGGGAGGAAACAGATTTTTCCTGAGGAGAGCCATTCCTTCAGGAAAGTCAGTGTAAGAAAAGCCACTGCATCAATATTGGAGAGAAGCAAGGGCATGCCAAATTTATCCTGCACCTTGGCAGCGTATCAGATCAATGTATCACAGAGAATGCAGGAAAATACAGAACAGACATCAAAGAGGTCACAGCAGGTAAGTAGCATTCTCCAACTTGAATGCAAGAAGTCTTTTGCCCTGAGGAAGGACTCACTCCTCCTTATTTTTTGGACTAGACTTTCAGTGCTCAAGTATTAAGCTTAGTACTATCACTCTATACTACATCAGTCTTAATGCACCTGCCTTGCAGATGTATTCCTGGTATTCTGATATTCAAAAAAAAAAGCTTGGAAATATACAGTGGATGTGAACATAAACTTGCATCCAAAACTGCAGATCTCACGTGAGATTCTTTTACTACCTAATGTGTTGAACGGGTTTTTGTTACTGTTACTACAATTTGATTCCACAATTAATGCTTTGAGCACCACTCCTGACAAACCCTCATAACTTGCTTTTAAACCACCTGAGCGTCTCTGGGCTCCCAATTGCAGATTTCTACAAGAGCTGTATTCATTCAACATTTTCGTGGAAATTCAACAAAATGGGAAAGAGAAACATCAGCCTTCAGACAGTGGTGCAACCGTAGCACACAACAAATCATACAGGAGAGCAGCCATTTGAACATTAAGAATATTTGAGATCTTATTGCAGCTATGATGAGAAGAAAAGGCTTTTTTTGGTGTCTTGAAGACTTTATGGCTTTGCTTACAGCTTTTGCCTTTTACCACTGTATGCCTGAATAAAAGAGTGTCAGGATGAATACAATTTTCTGTTTGCTTGATGATGGAAGGGTTTGAAATTATTCAGAAAATAGCTTTTGTTGAGTAATTTAATTTTCCCACTGGAATATGGTGTCGTTCTAGAAAATTTATCTTCCTGTTGAGGACAAACTGTGAGATTCCACAACTCCAGGGGAAGGATCAGTGAGGTTGGGGTTATTTGTATCCAGGGAGTGGTGTGCTGTGCCTCCAGTTTGAAGGGTAGGGGAAGTCTATCTAACCTCCCTCAGCACACAGATTAAGAGCTCCTCATTTTGTTTCATATCGCGGCTGCGGTTTGCAAGGAATGACAGACACTGCGTGAACCCCTAGCTAGTTACTTTTTCAACTATAGAACTGAACTTCAGTGAAGGGAGATAAATAAGAATACTTGAAAACCTAAAGAAACCTGTTGTTCTTGTGTTAATAAAAGAAAACTGAACAAAGGAAGGAATAAGACAGGGAAGATTAAGTGACTCCTTATCTCATAGCACAGTGACATTTTCTTATCCTTCTTAGAATTCGTGGCCGGCTCTAGGAGTTGTGTTAGTAAACTTATATATTAAAATTCCAACTACTTGCTGAACTTTAAAATATTTTCCCTAAAGCCCATTAGATTGAAAAGAAATCTTCATTATTTCTCTATTTGTGAATGACTTCCTTCTGTCAATGTTATTTTGTGAGGCAGCAGTAGCTGAGACATTGCTTTACCTTTATTTATGGTGGTTGGAAATACAGAGTTATACATACCATGAAGTAAGCAATAATTTATGACAAGGTGTGCAGTATGCAAAATGTCATGTAGTTTGCAGAGATTAATGCATGAGCCAAGTGCAAATACATTAACTTAACCAACTATCTGGAAAGCAAGCTTAATGAAAGAGGGAAATGAATGCAAAATACAAAGAAAAAGGCATTGTAGTGACAGAAAACACCATACAGCATACGTATTTAATATAGGAACCTCTATGAATTAATAGCTCATCTCTGAGTCAAGTACTCATAAACTTGTCTTGGTAGGGACAGTAGTATAAATCAGAACAGGCCAGTTATGCCTGACAATCAAAAAGAGCACAGGAGGCTGAGTTCAGCAAATCTTAGTTTGTTCCTGTGTTAGGGGTGTCACACATCAAGGTACAGTATTTCAAAGTGAGTTTCTACCACATTTAAATCAAATGTCCATGTGTCATCCTGCTAAATCCCATTTCTGCAATACAGATTAGTAGAAAAAGTAAAGCAACTCAGTGTCTTTGAGTCTGTGCATTCCTAATGAATTGCTGCATGTTGTGATCTTTGGGAAAGCCGTCCTTATCCCCTCAGGCACACACATAAAACCATGACCACAAATTCATTCAATACTAATCTGTGGTCCATCCCCAAGTCAGCTCCAAAAGACTGTAGGTTTCTTGGTTACACTCTAAACCTGGTGGGTTTTCTGTGCCAACACCAGAATTTACGCTGTAAAACTGTTGACCTTCAGGTCAGGCATTGTCTCTGAGCTCTTCTGTGTTGACACTGCTTGCCTTACTATTTGCTGTGATTGGCACTAACGAATTTCAGCCTGTGCAGACACCAGTGAGTTTAGGCTTAGTGGAGGCCATCAGAATCCCAAAATATCCCACCATCAGAAACAAGAACCTGCCACCTTACTTTCTCTTCCTATAGTGCCTGACTCTGTTTTCACCCCAAGACTGCTGTCTTCAGGTGCTGCATCTTGTTAGGCTGCAGCAGAAGCCAGCCTGTGTAGTCTCGTGGCTGCAGGCCCACGACATGCAGACCCTTATGTGAGAGCAGCAAAGGCATGAAAAAAAGTGAGCTTCAAGAAGCAAGTTTAGAGGGAAGCATCCGTTCTGGTTGATCCCTTCCTTCTGTCCTAGAAGCTGTGGCAGTCCTACAGGCTGCAGGCAGGTGTGCACTGCAGCCTCTGCTGCTGCAGCTTCTGAAGCTCATTACAAACTGCCATAGGTGATAAAGATGACTGGTTATGTATTTATTCCTGCAGAGTGGGCTACACTGTGAAATTTAAGAGCCGCTCAATATATAGAAAGTCCGACTAGATGATTGAATGGGCCTTTCTAGCACCATGAATTTCTGTCCATAGATATATAACCATTAGGATCCTGTTTTCTGTAGGCTGCACCATTAAATTTATGGGACTTGGCAGTCTGCAGAGGTAGCTGCCATTCTGTGAGACAGAACACATGCTGCCTGCTACACTGAAATGCACACTACATTGTTCTGAAAGTCTTGGTAGTTCATATGAGTCTAAAATAACTCATATATGTTGAAAACATACCCTGATTTTAGGGGCAAGGAAAAATATAATGCAGTCCTGTTTGACTAACTTCTCTCCATTTGAATTTGGAGCAGAAATCACCAAACTATAACTGGAGGAAGTGATGAGAAGTCAAGAAAGGATTCCTCACAGGGTCTTTGCTTATAGTTTTATTTCCACAGTTTCTATTTAGAGTGAAATCTTACACTTAGCCATTCAAATACAGGCTCTCTTGTCAGATAATATTCTCAAAAACTCCTTATGGAAAAGACTATCACAATGGCTGTGATAAAATTAAGATGTTCTTAACTTGCATATGCAAAAATAAAAGTGTTAAATCTCATTAATTACTTAGACAGTGATTGTTCATGTTTCAGGAAACAATACAGTTTTAAACTTTTGTATGCATAATTAAAAAGAGACTCCAAGAAATAGAAATATTTTCCATCTTAATTCCTTATTTCAACTGACAATAGCTATAACTGATGATAACAGGAATTATTTTCCATATAACTAGCAGGAAAGTAACTGCTATGTATGGAATAAGACTGTATTATACACTGGAAATTCTATATTTTTAGCAAAACATATCTTGGAATCCATTAATTAAAATGATATATTTCTTAGTCACTAAAAAGGTGTGTGGTCTAATTTTTAAGTATTTTGTTAATAATTTCCCTAGATTATTTCTTGGTTAATATGGTAAGACAAAAAAAGAAGATATTCTAGTTCCTTTCTTATCCTTTCATAGCACGCATCTATAGCACGCATTGAAAAACACACAAAAAAAAGCCATGTCTTCTGCTCTGTCTTTGCTTTGGGGACTTAGAGGACATTAGTAAGGAACAACAGTAGCTGCTAAATTGGCTTGCCTGTGGATGTACCAAAGGCACCTTGGCTAATGTCAAACACTGGGTCTGAAGTTTATAATCAGCCACTTTTTGGACTCAAGATTCAAGGAAGTCCCTTCAGTCAAAGTCATTTATGAATTGTTTTTCCCTCCTCACAAATTACAGAATTCTACATACCCTGAACTCACAGCTGTCAGTAAGTTAATATATCTCAAAAGTTTTTGTGTGTATTAGAGAAAAAGGTCATATTCCTCTTAAATACACTCTGAAGGCTACCTTTTTTAAGCTACCTCACTGGTAAAAAATTCATTAATTGGCTTTTTCCTAACAATGAATTCTCTCATGCCTTTTATTGTGTACGGTGACTGTTTCAATTGTATCTAATCATAATTTTCAAGCATTGTTCAAGCCACAAGGGAGAATCTGTACTGACAATAGTGCTAAGCGTTGTTTGCTTCTGGCAATCTGGAGAGATTTGACGGTTCATTTCTTTTCCCCACTGTAACCTCATGATATCCATGCTGCCTGATAGTTCTATAAAGAAGAACATGCAAAAATACCTACTTTTTAACTTTAAGTTGAGCCTGTTTACCTCATTATTTCCTTTTGCATCCGTCTCCTTGGAATAACTCTTAACCTGTCTTTAAACTCCTTTCAGTTCTTATTGTATATAGGTAGGATGAAGAAGGGTCTTTGAGGAATCTGGGAATGATACATAAATGGACTTGAGCCATATGTATTTATGGATGAACATCCATGACATATCTTTTATTAATTTATGCCTATTGATATTCTGTTCTTTGTTCAATTTTGTCAAACAAATGTGGTACACTGAATCCTGCCATTTTTAATTATACTGCATTCTTACACCTGCTATGCTTTTCCTTCGGGTTTGTCTCGAGGGCTCTCCCAGAACAGACTGGCTGCTCAGCTGGGAATGCTGTGCTCCTGTCTCGGGAGACTGTGGTGGTAGAGCAGCTGGGGCCAGGCTGTCTTGTGTAGACTGCTAAACGTAACGCTGGGCTGCAGGCAGGGCAGAAGGGGAAGAAAGGAGGCTCGAATGGGGAGAAGGACTCAAAGGGAGGAATGGGGAACTCACTCCTCCAGTGTCTTGCTCCAAATCATAGTGATGGAACCACTCGGTCCTCCTGAGGAGGACAAACCCTTCTGTAACCACTTGGGCAAGGTTTGCTGAAGGGACTCCATTCTATTTTGTTTGGATGGCTTTCAGTTTTCCTAGCGGCTTATAAACACCCAAAGGCTTTATATTCATCCTCAGGGGATGTTTCCTTAGCTCTCCCCAGCCCACAGGTGAGTTGGGGGAAGAAAGCCATATGGATCAAATAGTTACTCTTCATAATAAGACTACAGGGACATACAAATGAACCCAGCTATGTATGAGTTCTGTATCTGCATTAACGAGTTAAGACAGAGCTAAACAGGTGCAATTTAAAGACCAATTGGGTATTTCTACTTGGCAAATTTTGGAACAGCCTCTGGGTTTGGTTGTATAGTCACACTTTTTGCTTTTGATATCCATTTGCTTCTCACATGATTTGTGAAATTGGATGTCATTAATAGAGGTGACATTAAGAATGAGGAAAAATGCTAGTTTATTTTATCCTCTACTCAGTAAATGTATTGTGATTTTTCCTAATTTAATTGACCAATAAATGATATAGCTAAACTAGTTCTGCTAATTTTCTGGTGAAGAAAACTTTATTTCAAGAACTTTTATTTCAGTTATCTCTATTTTGTCTGCTGAGAAAAATGAGAAGTGCTTCATGTAAATATTTTATTACTTGATCTCTTTGATTCCCGTAAAATCAGTCTATGAGAGATAACTGTATACCTCAGTCCCTTTTGTTTCTGTTCAAATATATCCAGAGTACCAATACTGTCTCTATCCCTTCCACTTAGGTTCAGAACTTTTCTTTCATGTCATTTGTCTTATAGCCAGAAATTGTGCCATATTCCTTTATTATTTTGAATTGTTCTCAGATTGATTTTGAAGGGATTGAAATATCCTATAAAGCAGCATCCATATGAAAAGGAAATTTTATGAACGACATTTCCTAGTTTTACTGCCCTTGTTTTTTCTTCCTCTCTCTTAGACTATCAGTGGTTCTGCTGGCATGACAAAAGGTGCCAACAGATGCCCCGCTGTGGATAGGGCTATGCATAAATAACTGGTCTGTATGTGAAATGTCTCTGCTCTTCCTTTCATCATCTTCCTTCCCTCCAAACAAAAAACTATGAAGCAAACCATAGGGGATGCTGGGAGTTATGTTTTTGAAAGACAATAGTGATAATAGAGGGAACTAGGTTTTCCATATGGATGAGGCATAACGGGTATAGGAAGGGAGTGACCTTCCCTACAATCTCCAAATTGGAGAAAGAAAGTCAGAGCCAGAGGGGAGAAATCTTAATCTCAGAAGATCCCTTGGGAAAGATATTTTTGTGTTTATCCTGCACAAGCGGGTGGTAAAGAGTGTTAATTCACCACTCTTGTTTGCCACAGGATTCTTTCCTCTTTTTGGACTGAAGCCAGCTCTGCAGCTAGCTAAAAATCTACACCCTTTCAAGGGCACTAAAAAACAAATATGGAAGTTCTGCTATTTTCAAAAAGTGTTCATAGACTGCAGAAAATCTATGATTTCAGAGTCTAATATCTATCTCTACTGTTATATTTCTCTTCCCTTCCAAATGTTACAGAAACCACAGCAAAATCTTTCTGGCTCAAAAAAGAAAGCAGACAGTCTTGAATAAAGATACAGAGTTTGGGTCAAGTCAGGACATCTGGCTTCTTATGTGCTTTATGATACTTTATGGTACCATGTTCTTTCATTTAAGGGTGCAAAGGAACTGCTTGTGACATGGCTTTTGAATGGTGTGATGTTCCACAGTGTACCACGATTACTGAAAAACTTATGGCTAAATAATCAAGACCTTAGAATTTTTTCATTTAATGTCTCTTGTGTGATGGTTTATTTGGTAGAACAGATGGATGTGTAAATCACGAACGGAGATGGAAACCACTAAAATTATATTCTCACAAAGCTACTGGTGAGATGCCCCAGTCCCTTAATCATCTTTGTAGCCCTCCACTGCATACAGGAGCTCCATGTCTCTGTTGTCCTGAGGAGCCCAGAACTGGACACAGCGCTCCAGTCGAGGCCTCACCAGGGCTGAGTAGAGGGGCAGGATAACTTCCCTCGACCTGCTGTCAGTGCTCTTCATAATGCACCCCAGGATCCCATTGGCCTTCCTGGCCACTGCTGGTCATGAGCAGCTCGTTTTCCACCAGGACCCCCAGGTCCTTCTCCACTGAGCTGCTTCCCAGCAAGTTCCCCCAGCCTGTGCTGCCGCCTGGGGTTATTCCTCCCCAGGAGCAGGACCCTGCACTTGCCTTTGTTGAATTTCAGACAGTTCTCTGTCCATGGGTCATTCTCAAGGGTTTCTCAGACACTTTTAGATGCAGTGGTGGCAGCCTATGTTGAAGAGCCCATTTCTCACTCACAGGCTCATTGGAGTAAAGCTTATTTCAGCAGGAAAAGCCTGGATTGGAGCATGCTGCATGGGCTGCATACGCAGTAACACACACCAATTGAGTCCCAATCCGTCCTTTTAGACAACATAGGGTCTTTATGCATTAATCACAGTTGAGTGAAAGTTGTGGTATTGGATTTTACTAATGAGAGGTGGTTTGTTTCTCAAATTATTCAGCAATTGTAACAGCCTTCTAGCAAAAATTTAGGTACTTGGAAAGGTATACTGTGTAACCCAGATTTGTCATTATACTGTGTGGAATGTATGAGAGAAGAGAAGAGAAGAGAAGAGAAGAGAAGAGAAGAGAAGAGAAGAGAAGAGAAGAGAAGAGAAGAGAAGAGAAGAGAAGAGAAGAGAAGAGAAGAGAAGAGAAGAGAAGAGAAGAGAAGAGAAGAGAAGAGAAGAGAAGAGAAGAGAAGAGAAGAGAAGAGAAGAGAAGAGAAGAGAAGAGAAGAGAAGAGAAGAGAAGAGAAGAGAAGAGAAGAGAAGAGAAGAGAAGAGAAGAGAAGAGAAGAGAAGAGAAGAGAAGAGAAGAGAAGAGAAGAGAAGAGAAGAGAAGAGAAGAGAAGAGAAGAGAAGAGAAGAGAAGAGAAGAGAAGAGAAGAGAAGAGAAGAGAAGAGAAGAGAAGAGAAGAGAAGAGAAGAGAAGAGAAGAGAAGAGAAGAGAAGAGAAGAGAAGAGAAGAGAAGAGAAGAGAAGAGAAGAGAAGAGAAGAGAAGAGAAGAGAAGAGAAGAGAAGAGAAGAGAAGAGAAGAAGCAAGGGCAGAGCAAGGGGAGGAAAGTAAAGGATAAAGGATACTTGTCAGCTATTTTTTCAGTCATTGTGTCAGATCTAGCTCTAACTTAAAAAGAAGGGAACAATCACAAAAATGGGACTTTTAGTAACTGTATGGGTACAAAGGTGACTTGGGATGACTGAAATTCAGTCCTTATCCTTACTGGAAAATAGTTACATTTGACATAGTCCAATGAAAGGCACAGTGATGTAAGGACAGATGGGCATGAAGGCTGTGACAGAGTTGGTGGGTGGGTAGAGCAGATGGAGGGCTTCAGCAAAAAGTGTCACTGGGAAATGTCACTGATGGGTAGGGTTAGTGTGGAAATGCAATGTGCACAAAAACCAAACGTGGAGTTTTGTGGCCTTGTCATCCAGTTTCCAGCTGATAAATTATATTTTGCATTTCTGCCCATCTCACCATCCTGCCAAGGCCATTATGGTCCAAAGTAAGTGTATAAAAATGAGTGCCGTATAGTCTCTCTGATTCACACTCAGCTCACTGGCAAGACTGGGACTATTAACCATTTCCATAGACTTTTCTGTGAAATCACTGAATATTCTGAATTTGAGGGGACATACGAGGATCATCAAGTCCAACTCTTGCATGGCCATCCATCCAAGTTGAATGGCCCATGTGGGGACCAAAAAACCCAGTCGTTTATTAGCAGCATGCTCTAATCAACTGAGCTAATCTCAGTGGCTAAATGTTAAGTTCCCAGACTCCAAATGAGAACAAAACATATGAGGACCAGCTGGGGGAGCTGAGGTTTTTTATCCTGAAGAAAAAGAGGCTCAGGGATGACTTTATCACTGTCTACAATTACCTGAAAGGAGGTCATAGCCATGCAGGGATCAGTCTCTTTTCCCAAATAATAAGTGGTAGAACAAGAGGAAATGGCTTCAAGTTGCATGAGGAGATGTTAGAATAGATATTAGGAAAAAAATCTTCACTGAAAGGGTTATCAGGCACTGGAACAGGCTGCCAGGGGAAGTGGTTGAGTCATCATCCCTGGCGGGATTGAAACAACATGTAGAAGTGGCACTTAAGGACATAGTTTAGAGGTGGATTTGGCAGTGCTGGGTAAATGATTGGACTTGATGATCTTAAAAGATTCAGTGATGGAAATGATTCCATGAATGTGCCATCCCAGCAGCCTGTCAAGTCGGCTTCAGAAATGAGAGTGAAGCCCTCATGTGGGCTGAAGAGTGTAACTCCTGTGTTGCCTTGGAAGCCACACTGAAGCCAAAAAGCAGATGGGCAGTGAAATCCCACTGCCTATTCCTCTGTGAGCTGGCTCAGCAGGAATGAAACTGTCTGAGGAGCATGGCAGCCTTTGTGCTGGCACTATCTTTGCCCTGTGACCTGGGAAGGAAGGAAGGAAGGAAGGAAGGAGGGAAGGAAGGAGGGAAGGAAGGAAGGAGGGAAGGAAGGAAGGAAGGAAGGAAGGAAGGAAGGAGGGAAGGGAGGAGGGAAGGAAGGGGAGAG
>VWPU01013720.1:795986-868808 GCA_013398955.1 Callaeas wilsoni
GGTAGAAGGGTGGGGAAGGCAGGGGACGGGAGAGGGGGGAGATGGAGGTGGGGGGAGGTCAGACGTGGGCTGGGCAGGGCGAGGGAAGGAGGGGGAGGGCAGGGAGGGGGAGGGGAGGGAAGGGAAGGGAAGGGAAGGGAAGGGAAGGGACCCAGAACATGTTTTGGATTTTTGAGATCTCCAGGTATACTACCATTGGTACTACTGATAATAAAATTCAACCAAATGCATTTTAAGAAGGATAGTTCAATGCCTATAGGAATTCCTTAGTCTATTAATAACAAATAAATCTTATACCAATTGCAGAAGATCTCATATTAATGCCTAGAAAAAAAAATTGCTTTCTCCTGTTGATAGCTAGCTTTTTCTCTGCTCTAATCACCTTCATATTACACACGGAGTACTGGATTCATTCTGTCAGAGCAAGTGAAATATTCCCCAATTACTGCAGATGTCACCAGGGCCAAGAACTATGGTACAACTTCTCTGATGGAGCTGAAAGAGTTTTGCAGAAATCTGCTTGGCCAGCAAGTGCTCTTTCTCTCTTTATCTGAGCTTACTAAGCTCATTATGTAAAGATGCAGAATGATATTAAGCAAAGAAATTTGAGACTGAGCACTAAGAAAAATCTCTTATGATTATGATTCAGTTAACTTCCTGAGAGAAACATGAAATATGTACAACAGGACTAGATGAAAGATTGGTAAATGTGACCCAGGAACATCTGTCCATCTCTCTGATATTGGAAGATGTTAAGATACCCCAAAGTGTCGTCTTCATCTCTTATTTCTGTGATCACAAGAAACTTGTGGAGTAATGCTCCAGAACCACTTTTCATAGACCCTAAGCTACGGCAAAGTGCTTTTTTGTTGTCTAAATGAACCCTTGGTGCCCATGTTACTGCGCAGTAGTCCATCGTAGTGGTAAATGCCAAAGGATATTAAGACAGTTTAGGGAAAACAAGACAGGCAGTGATAAAGCTCAATAGAAAATGGGTCTGCCTGATTTGCTAAGCCCAGCCTGCTCAAGAGAGCTTCTGCAGCTCCCTCTCTGCTCAGGGGAGGCAGCATGGCAAGGAAAAGAATGGCTGTGTGGTGGTGTAAGCAGAGCCTGAGTGACAGTGAAAAGAACATGTTATGGTGGAGAATGTCCACATCTTTTTCTGTCATGATTTTGGTAGCTAAGCACTTGTTCAGCAATGAGGGACATTTTGGAGATAATGGATGGATTCATAGTGCCTGCTTATACGTGGAAATTCCAGTGGAAATTACCAGTAGGAGAAGAGCATAGGATATGAGAGTGGTGGTCTGGAAAGTTCAGAGACAGATAAATAAAGGGAAGAGTTTTGGCAAGGAAACTGCAAAAGAAGGAGGGGTAAGAAACAGTAACCTGGGTTCCTGTTTAGTGAGAGCCACGTGGTGTGAAATGGCAAGTGGGTGCTACCGTGAGCCCAGGTGCCCACTGTAGTGGGCGCTACTATTCCTCCTGTGACCATGAAATCCTTATTGTGGACATGTAACCAAGCAAGGTAAGGTTGCTGTCATCTTGTTCTAGAATCTCGTAGATTATGAGACCCAAAACTTCTAGAAAACATTTTAGTTTCAGGATTAATTAAAAAATTGGGAGTTTATTTAATTTTATCCTTGCGATAGATATTGTCCAAGCTTAGAATTGGCAAGGAAGGAAATCCCTTTTAGCAAATTTTTATATCTTCTTTTTCTGAAGATTGGATAGAATTCTGTCACCCTCATACTTATTAGCATACCCTGGGAAATTAGTCTCATAAAGTCTGTTCACCCCACCATATTTTTCCATTTCCTTGATGTAGGATTTTACCCCTTTATTCCCACGAGTACTGTCTGCAAGGAAGTCATGGACTTTTATAATTAATTTTTTATTTTCTGTGACATATATATGATCAGATCTTTGCTATCTTAAGACATCTTGTTTACTGTGGCACAGTTTTCTGACGGGTTACAGTTATGTAAATGAGAACACACGACTTGTTTAATGTGGCTTGATTTCTTCCTCCCAGAGCAGTTTAGAATAATAGAAGTAAGCTGCTCATTTTGCATCCACTAGATGCCTCATGGTAAGCTAACACTAGGACTTTTTAAATTTGAAATTCATTAATGTGTCAAGCAGAAAGATGTTTTTATTTAACACAGGGAAACAATTGGATGCCTGAGGCACCTGTGTTCTATTTTCTCATCTGTCATTAATCCACTGTGTGTCTTAAGCAGTTCACTGAGATCAAGCTGTTTACATTCACTCAGCTAAATATACCTGAATACACGGCATGATTTTACAATTTTTTTAGTGTATCAAAAAATTACACTTCACCATTAAGTGCTTTCATGTGAATTTAAATTCTCAACTATTCATAAATTTGAAAAGTTTAGAATGATATTGGTTTTCCCCTTGATTTCAACATATATTTCATGGATATAAAATGTCCACATTATAGGCTGCTTTAAGAAATGCCTGGCTTTCCAAGGGGATTTAATAACGTCAGATAAAAATAGTATCTCGAAATAAAATACAGTAATATTCATGGAGATGGAAAAAAAATAGCATTTAGGAAAATGTTGGGAATTAGTAGGAAATAACCATGGAGTTCCCTTTCTCCCTGTTCCATCTACCTCCCTCCTACAAAACCACGAACTCATACCCTGTTTCCTAACCTCTATGATTCTCATTAGTAATCAAGCTCACTGATGATTTTCTGCTCCACAATGTGGAATGTTGCATCAGAGCACCATGATCTGGATCAGTTTCAGCCAGTTCAGTTCCCTATTGTGCATTTCTCCCTTATTTGCATTTGACCAATCCTATAAGCTTACAAATCAGACCAAGTTACAGGTTATTTTAATGAAGTCTAAAAATTTCTAAAATATATTTTTGGATCAGAGACTAGGCTTTGGACTGGGCTGAGACATTGGGTAATACATTCAGATTCTGCTTGCATCCTTGTAGTCTGCATGCATTTGAAAATATTTTCTAAGCTCAGCTATATTTTAAATGAGGATAGTAAAAGTCAAGAATATCTTTAAAGCTTGGATCCATTCTGCTGATGTTACAAAAATATGAAATAAAAACACCAAACTTGAATTACACTCGTGTCAAGAGAAGCCAGTTACTAAGTGCTGATCATACAACCTGTGCTCTGGCTACCACAAACAGATGGGATTAAAAAGCCTCTATATACACCCCAAGGAACAGATGGATATGAGTACTCAGATCCCATTTTCCCTGACCCATCAGCAATTTCTCATCTCCTACCATGAAATTAAACTGATATGACCTTTTGGGTTTGACCCACTCGTCTGCAAGTCACTATTTGTATGCCCTGTCTTGAAAATGTTTTCTGGCATAGCAACAAGTGTTGCAAAGAAAGAAAAGTGTTTCCACAGGCAGGAATCTTTAAAGTACATTTCTCTCTATTATGTAAGCCTTTCTATATTGTTATATCTCCAGATGGCAAGTTAAAATAGTCTACCAAAACCTAACACTGTAAAAAAATTTGTCACTTTTATTTCATTTTTGCATTTGCTCTAAGTTTTGTAATTTTTTTTTTTACTTCTTTGAACTAGTTTATCAAGCCTCCTAGTCCATACAGTATATTTACAAGATTAGATTGTCCAAGACCAATACAGATATGGCAGATGTAGCTCCAGTGACATGACTGTGAGAATCTCTTACACAAGATTATATATCTATAAAATAATATATATATATAAAATAAATAATCTATTTTCTCTTTAATCAAACCTTGTCCAAAATCCTAACTAGGGAATTTTCATTTTATTTTGTATCTATTTCTATTGAATCTGGCAGTCTAGGTCTGGTTTTTGATACAATGAGGAGAGAAAATTTAATCTTATTCTCCCTGTGGACTTTAGAATAGGTGTCTCAAAACCACAAGCCGCTTCTTGTCCATAGCCCATTACTTTGCTTATTTCATCAAGAATCCCTTCAAGAATAATTCTTGCCCTTTTTTCCAAGAACATATATTTTAAGTCATCAGATGCAGGTATTTCTGTTCATTTTTTTAAAAGTCAATATTTCTCTGCTTCTTGTTTTCTCTTTTTCTAAAACCTCTTTAGTCTGAATTTGTTAATCCTTCTGGGCCCATAGTGTTTGAAATATTTTCAAATCCTTCTTAATGTAACGGTATTGTCTACATCTTCATTCATTGTTTCCTATTTCCAAAAGCCAAATCTCAAAAAATTCCAGGAACCATAAAGCTTACCTCATATATTCAAACCTAATAATTCCTTTGAAGACCAGAATTGATCAATTAACACCCAGCAATTTAAACAAAGATCAAATAAATTAGCATGTTCAGCCTTTGAATACTTAATTATGTGTAGGCATCTTTGTGGTTTTTGTTAATTTCAGTGTAGACTGAGATAGCACTTCATGTACTTGTTACACAAATAATTTCTCTTTGAATTGGAGAAAGAGTCTATTAGTCTGCTTCATTATGCAATCTGAAGAGCACGAAAAAGAAACTTCTGAAAAAATATAAACAAAGAGTCGTGATTATACACTTATGATACCTTCCAATATGTTATGTCAGACAAAAGAGGCTTGTGTCCTGAAGTTATGTACATGTAAACTGGAGAAGTCTGATGGCCGAGCACACACCATCCTCACTCTGGATTTCATCACTTCCGTAATGCCTTTCCAACATCAGACGTGTATTGCCAAGGTAAGCCTTTTTGGCTTTTCATGCTTTTGAAATGATCCTTCAAAACTTGTTTTCTTCAAGTGCATTTTGTCTTTCATAACAAAGGGAGACTTCTCGTGACCTTTCTTTTGTTCCCTTCTTCTGATTTATAAGCTAGATGATTGCTTCTGATTTAGTCTTGACTGACCTTTAGTGCTACCTGTGCTCAGCTGGCAACTTACAAGTTAACCGCTCAAGCACTCGAAAGATGTGTGTCCTAAACATTAGCATACAACAGAGGTATCCATTTCTGCCTCTTGGTGGGTAAAATTACAGCAATAACTCTTTTTCTTCTAAGAAACTTAGACAAAGATTTGGGAGGATTTTTTGTCCTTGGCTACAATCCACCTAAAGTTAGTCATCAATCTTTAAGGAGTAGCACAAGGTATTTTACAGTAGTATGCTGACAACATTTACCAGCTAACTCTAAATGTTTAGAAAATTCTTCAGTGACTTGCTCTATTTCTGTAATGCACTGTTGAAACTGAGGCAATTTCAGTCAAAATGCTGTATAAAAAAAATGTGTTGCCTTCTAACTTTGTGAGTTAAAGCTCAGGGCACTATGGAAAACCAACCCAAAAACTCATGGCATCACTATTGAATGACTTATTGTCCTTCTATATTTCTAGTGTGTTCACATTTTGAGTGAATCTGAAATAAAAGCACTGTTTTTCAACACTGCTGTCTCTGGTTGGTTGAGACCAACAGGTTTATTTTCTAATTGATAATAAGTCTGAAGGACACATTCTGGCTGATACCGCACGGAGTCAGACAAGGACAAGATTGAAGTCAGTAGCTAAGCAGCAGCAAAGGAACATGAAGGTTCCCTGAAACTCTTCAGCAAATTTGTACCCATTATTTCTGACTTAAACTTCCTTAACCAGGAAGTTTCACATCTTTATATGAGGATACTGATATAAAACAAAACAAGAAAAACAAACAAACAAACAAACAAACAAACAAATAAAAAACATCCCTGCAAAAATCAAAATAATTTTGCATGTGTTAATGAGGCTCTGGAATGATCTCACATGAGTTTGTGAGAGGCATGATATTTCTATGTGGGAGGCCTAGGAAGTGCCAGATTCTTGCTGCCCGCTTCATGGTTTCTCTACTGCGCAAGTAAAAACTAGTGTTTTCACTTTATAGACTTGGCTTGTTATTTTTCTGCACTGATTATGTACTGTGTAAACTGCAGGAGGAAATGATCTTTGATAGATGATTGCAATCAGGATGATAATATATAATTTTGATTAACCAAGAGAGTTTGATTAATTTTGATGTTAGAATTAGAATAATCCTATGCTGGAAGAAAGAGCTGCTTGCTGTCATTTAAAAAGAGTAATAACATAGATAGAAGATTGTTTATTTACAACTTATCCAAATACTGAGCTGCAGCTTTCCTAAATTTTGTTGGGAAAAGGTAAACAAGACAATGCTGCAAAGTGAATTCAATATCAGTGATGTATTTACAAGAATATACATTTTATGCATTGTCTGTTGCCTGAGATCTCGAATAACCCTCATTTATTTGCGTTTAATTTCTTTAAAGACTACAGTGACTATTATGTTCAGTATCATTCTTTCTACATTTTTGCCTATGCTACCTGTGGTGCCACTCCCACATAAGTCACACTTAAGTGCAGCACTGTGTGTTGTCTTCCTTATGGTCTGTTATCTACTCTATGCATACATGAGAGTCACTTTTAACTGTATTCAGTTCTCTGTATCCAGTTTTTGTAGATTTTCCTTGGAATTGTTAAGGGCCATATTGCATATTGATTTGATTAATCTTTTTTTTTTTTTTGCATAATTCCATAATAGGGTCATTCCACTTCTTTAACAAATAAGACAGCTACATGTAGTATGAAAGATCAGGAGAAACAGTATCGGGCAATGCACACAGCATTATGATCAAAAAGCTTAAGGAAAGAAGCCCAAAAATTGTGACGGGCTGCTGGCTATTCTTAAAATCAAAACATGACTTTTGCATTCCTATTAATTTGAGAACAACTAGTAGAATAAGTGGTTATTCAAATAAGACAGCAGAGGTCCCCAGCTTTGGAGCTGACACAGATTGTGGTGGAGTAAAGGGCTACAATTTTAATTGCAGCATGTGTTAAACTTACATTACTGACTGCATTTTTTTCTCCTGTATTCTCCTGAATTAATTCTGTGACAATAATTAACTTTATTTAAAAAATCAATATTCCACTGCCAAGCAGAATCACATCTACTGTGACAGAAAGACACTTATAATGCATTTCATTCTGTTTTGTTGATTTAGTTGGTGTTTTCTACTGTAAATTTAAGCAGAACTGCCAGGGTTACAGAGACTAGGAGCAGTGATAAAGATACCTTTCAATCACTTTCTGTGCATGCCTGGATGGATTCAGGACACAGAGCATATGTTCTAAACCAGACAGACACAAAGTCTATTATAAAAACACAACCTAATACTCCCTTCTGGTCTCAGTGTTTGGTCTGCCATAAAGACATTCTCATCTCTACTGCACAGAGCTGGGAAAAATACACTGAAAATCTGTTATGGTAATATCACCATTTGCAATTGCAGCTTATTGGAACACTGCTAAATGTTGTGCTTTAAGGTTAGCATACAGTGATAAATGGAAGCATGTTTTCACTGCTATTGCTCCATACACAGGCACAGAACACTGAAGGTTAAATACAAGTTGAGCTACAGACATGAGATATGAAATGCATTACAAGTTTTATTACCACTGTAATAACGGCGAGGAACATTCCAGTTATAATGGATAAGAAACACTTCAAACAGTTGAGAAGATGCTCCCAGGGATAAATTTTAAATTAATTTGCTCATAGCTTTTGATTGCAGCACCTGCATGTAAATACAGAGGCTTGCAGCAAAAAAAAAGTGTGTTAGAAAAATTTAAAACGTAAGTAGTAAATTGTTATTATGAATTGTTATTATGCCTCTTTGTGGCTCATTCTGAGGTTTGCTTACATTCCTGCCTGCCCTTGGGTGCATGATATGAGGATGGCTATAACCAGCACTCCCCTCGGAAATAAGAAGCTTTGGATTGCAAGGTCTCTGTCAATGCATTCACTCCTCAGAGTTCTGTGAACTCTCAGAGGTGCTCTTCAGTATAAGCAAAAACTCAACAGAACTCAAGAGCCATGAATACAGCACACAGATAAACCAGAGAACAATTTTCTAGTTTAGATGCAAGAAAAAGCATCACATTTTTGTTCTGGTTTCAAAAAAAGTTCTACGGTTCATTTTTTCTGGTTTGCAAAAATTAAAGGATATTTGGATCAGACTACCTTTATTTAACATGCTAAAATAAGGAGCTTAGAGACTGTGCAAGCTAGAACAGTTTAAATGCTTCTTAAAAGCAAACTAGAATAGTTTCAATGCTTCACAACCCAGTTTAGGTATATGTATTCCAAAACTGAAAAATCTCTCTCTTAGCTCCTTTAAAATTAAATCAGTAAAGTTTGTGAGAGAGTTAAAAGTGAACCGATTTAAGACAAATATCACCCAGAAGTAACCACACAATGAATTTCAACTACATTTCTCTAAAATTTGACCTGTAATAGCAGGAATTTTGAAGGGAGAAAAGACCCAAAACAAAGTAGAACAGGCTTTTCCCCCCCATATTTTCTTCTCTTTTCTTCTTCAATTTTTTTTTTTAAAACCCCAAAGTAATGAACACGCAAACAAAAAATCCAAAAGAACCCAAACCCCCCCCCCCCAAAACAAAACAACCCAAGGAATACCTATATTTCTACAACTTCAAATAGAAGTATAATTTTGTTTTTATTTAAATCTCAGTACCAAATTGCTGGTTCATATAAACTACAAACCGCCACAAACCACCATGTTGCCTGCATTTTCAATACCTTCTGTTATAGCAGGAACTGAAGGCTGCTGTGGCAAGAAAATTTTCTACTATTTGAAGAAGTTTGCACCTTTGAGTTTCTTTTATCTGAACTCTATTGGCGTATTATGTGTCTGAGTAGCCAAAAAAGCTCATCTAAAAGTGTTAAGAGAAAAGATAATTTGAAGGTTTTTTAATAAAACACATCTAATCAGATTCAAGTTACTAAATTTCAAGGCAAGAGTATGTCCATTTATACTTTCTTGCCTGTTCAACAAAGCTCTAAACTTCCATTTTTCTGTTGTGAATTTGAATATTTTAAAGGAAAGAAAATTATTTTTATATAATATGGCACAAAAAAGGTCTAAGCTCCCTTTGGTAATGCAAGGAGCTGCCTTGAAATGTACAGAAGTCAATGCAAACATTGGCAGAGGCCTCCTACACTTACAAACTGACCACAGAGAATGGAAAGCTTGTCTTCTAAGAATGCCCAAATGAGTTATAAAGGAATACTTTATTTTTATGTTCTCATGGACCATTAAATCTTTTTTGAAGCAGTATTATTTTGAATCAGTAAGTATTGAATGTATGAAAGTACAATAAGCTGCAGTTTATACTGAAAAAAGCATTTATTATTCAGATATATCTTTTCTTCATCATTCATTCACTAAACAGTGTTAATTTTGGTCTTAAAATTGTGGACTAAGCTTCCACAATTTATTCATGTAACGAGACCTTTCAGGTTCTGGATGCAATGTTAGACACAATTTATCCATGCAGGCATTCTTATTAGACTCCTGTCATTTAATATAGTGCTGGTGAACTTTTCCTCCTTTTGCTCCATTTTTTATCACAGTTTCTGAAATGAAAATACTGTTGCTCTATTCTCAGGGAGAGACCACAAATGCAAACTCTGTTTTGGGTCTAAACGCTGATGAAGAAATAATTGCAGTGGAAATAATTTCAACACAAATTTACTTTTTTTGAGAAAACAATTGTGTTTTAAAATCTGTTACTCTTTGAAGATAACAATGAGCTGCTCCTGGCTTCCAAATCTTGCAGCATTTAGAAATCAGAATCAACTGGTTCCCACCTATTATTGAAGTCCCAATCAGCACTAAAACCTTCTTTGTACAATTGCATAATTTTGTCACCATGAAAGTTTGCTGCTCTGGCTGAATTCAGAAGTAAAAATGAACTGTAATGACCAAAATTTTTCTTCCTCATATATAGACAAGGTACCTGCAATCATCTGAAAGAGCTTCTTATAGCTTAAAGGTGTTATAGTAGTGGCTAAAATATTATGACATGAGACAGGCAAGAGAGCTTAGACTCTAAAAAGATTTATTTGAGAAAGCACAGGTGAAATAAGTGTGATCATTTCTTACATGTGCTGAACCAAGTGAAAGAGTTTTAGTTAGAACCTTGCTCAGAATGACACTTTATGCTGTAAGCTAAAATTCGTGCCAGAACGGGGATGTGCAACCAGTACACTCAAGGTCTCCTTTTGACATTTAAACCTCAGGGATAACCTTTGTTTCATTCTGTTCTATGCTAGAGGGGTTTTATTTACTGGAAGCAAAACCTTAGTCTCCTGTTAAGGCCTGGGGCAGATAGCGTGGTTTCACATTAGGGAAAAGAAGAGCAGTAGGGTATTTTCATCTGTACCAAAAGGTACACACATTTTCCTTTGGATCCCGGAAATGCAGTACAGGCTCCTCACGGTATCACACCTCACTTACAGCAGGGGTGATCTGGAAAGGAATCGGGAGCGTAATTTGTGGCATTGTCTTGGTTGTCGGTTGACCACAGCCAGCGACGAAGCATCGAGCAGCCCTTTGCTCTTTGCCTTCCCACCCCTCTCCCCTGCATTCCCCCTGCAGGATGGGCAAGAGAACTGGAAGAGCAAATGTGAGGAAGGAATTGTAGTTCAAGATAAAGACATTTTAATAGATAGAGGAAAGTGACAAAACACAAGCGATACAAAGGCATCACTCACTGCCTTCCACAAGCAGGCCTGTGACCCTCAACGAAATGATCACTTTAAAAAGATTAGC
This sequence comes from Callaeas wilsoni, assembly GCA_013398955.1. Taxonomy (NCBI): domain Eukaryota; kingdom Metazoa; phylum Chordata; class Aves; order Passeriformes; family Callaeidae; genus Callaeas; species Callaeas wilsoni. The sequence continues at coordinate 806,639 of VWPU01013720.1, forward strand.
CCCTATTTTTCTGCTCTAAAGATGAAAAACAGAGATCAACTACTACTAACAAGCTCTGCCACCTTCCTTGTTTTTTGTGGGGTTTTAAATTCTTTTTATTATTTTCATCTGCCCTTCTAATCCTTCTCCAAAGGACTTATATTAATAAAATCAAATCTCATCTTATAAATTTCTTATTCAGTTTTACTGGTCATGAGGTTTGAGCTATTCAGATTACTGTCAGAAGCTGTTCTTAATATTTATTTTGCCCAATGTGAACTGACCCTGAACTGCATGTTTGTCGCTAAGAAACGGAAAGTTTCTGTTCTATTAACTACTGTCATGCAAAATACTTTATTTCAGGTCCTTTTTAAGTGCAGAGAGAGTTGCAGCTGAAAGAGATTTTAACTTTTGCCATCTAGGACTACTTCACCTTGTTACTTTAGCCACTTGACACAGGGAGCCTGAACATATTTACAGAGATCATAAAATTTAAATAACCATTCTTCGGGGTGTTTAGTGTTCTAGATTAACTTAGCCTGAGAGTTTAAACAAGTCACCTTTTCATTGTTCATTTTCTAATAGATGGTAAAAAACCCATACACCTGAATATTTTGACAGATGTCTACCTCAGGCATGTAAGTTTTTATGTTCTAAGGTTTTTATGTTCTAATGCAATTGTTTTTAATTCATTTCCTAAAACAGTTGGGTGTATTAGAATTTTCTTGGCCTAAAACTCATAAGCGTGACAATTTCACTTTCAAAATGTCAGTTCTTAGCTTTAAGTCATAAAAATGTAGCTGACTGTATTCATTGGATTTTGAGATACAAAACTGTTATTTTATGCTTACTGCCCAAAAACTCGGGCAAGAGCAGCTATTGTTTTTGCAGCTTTACCTTGCAGCTGTCTTAGGTCTCCTTTTTTTCTCTCAAAATTATGACGCAAGAGGCTCCTGCCAGGGAGCAGCAAAAGTGGCTGCTCTGGAAAGCAAACAGAGGTGGGAGCCAAGGATGAGGGATGGGAGAGACAGGGGCAGTGCCCTCCCAGGTGAGGAGTGAAACCCCGGCATACCTGACAAGAAGGGCAGGGCAGATCTGGAGATCAGCCAACACCTCACTGCTCAGTGGACAGATCTGCAGGGATAGAGCAAATCCGAGAGCAGGCACAAGGCTGAGCACAAATGCAGCTGCCACAGGTGAGGATGAACCTTCAGAAGGGCCAGGGGCAAGGGGCTGAGTTTAATGCAGCTCCCAAACAGGGCAGTAAGGGAAAATGTAGACAAGGCTTCTAAAAGTCCTTTTGATGGAAGCATCTTCCAAGGTCTCACAGCTGCACCACACCAGACTAAGGCCCAGTGGGAGAAGAGCTTGCAAGGTCTGCTGATGCTGGTAGAACCCTGACAGATGTGAGGTACAGAGTCTTACCTAGACAGTGTAGAACTGGTGAAGGCTTCTATTCTAGTTAGGCAAATTTCAGACTCACTGCAGTGTTAGAGTAGATTTGGGTGCCAGAAGATGGATGAGTGAAAGTTTGAGGTAAGGTAATATAGCTCGCAGGAGGTAGCAGTAAGACGTCCTTTACTTCTTGCAATTTCTTCAGCTATTCTGCTACATTGCTTGGTCTGGGCTATTTGCTTTCAGCCTGGATTTAAATATGCAACTGTGAACAACTGAAGATTTTTTGCATTGAAAATGAGCAGCACCTGGTTATGCTGCATCATTTAGCAAAGCCATTTCTACTCAAAGATTACTTTCAGTTGTAAACACATGAAGAATTCATGAAAGAAGTGTTACCAAAAAAAAAATTCTTCATGAAGATGTTATTCTGACAAGGCTCTGTGTGCAATACCTAGCCCTTGCTTGCTTACATATAAATTCTAACTTCAAAAGACATAAGTTCAGTGGATTTGGAGGTTGTTTGCTTTTTGTTTTTAAGAATCAAAGTACTACTTTCTAAACAAAATCTTGCAGTATCAAATGAAATGTGAAATGCATTTGGTCTAATACTCCATTTTTAATCTTTTTTTTTTTTTTTTTAATTTACTGGAATGGAGTAACATTACTGTGTCTTCAAATGCACAGTAAGTTCAAAACTCTTGCCTGGACCACAGGTGGCAGTACATGTTTAAATATGAACATACATAAGCATCTTGTGTCCATACAGAAAGAAACTTGATCTTTGCTTGTTCTGGTTCAGCTAATTGAGATCAAATATTATATTTCTTCGACTGTGTGAAGACAAGCCTGAGTTTAAAAGGTTGGAATATGTGTAGTAATGAAGTAACATTGCAGAGCATGAGAATGTGCTGAAGTAACTGTGATTACAGTAAGTGATGCTGTAGATTAGGAAAAGGTTCTGTATGTTGTCTGTTCTGAGTTCTGATTGGCTTTTTTTAGGCAGACGAATGTTTATCAAAGCTGTACATGGATGGGTTTATTCATGGCCACATCCCTACGTGTGCCTATATGAACCTGAGTATTTTTCTCATCTGCTTAGGATTTGTTTACTTATGTCTAGAAGTAGACAGTGACTGCTAACAGTTTTTAATATAACTACCAGAGGCTGACTCAAGATTTCAAGAGACTATTATTCTAAATTAAACTATGCTAGAAAAAGTTAGCGAGCTATCTGTGACCAATAACTAAACATTATTTTTGTCATCTGTAATACTTAAATAATACATCTGCACTAATACAATACTTCCATGATTGTAGCACCTTATACTACAGATGTCTGATAAATTCTGAGGCATAAAGGGGTTAAAATGTTCATAGTGAAATCATAAAATGGAAAAACGTACTCAGAGAACAGCTTTTAGGCTTTATTTTTACATTTGAGATTCTTCCTTCATTAGCAGCACCTAAAGATTCAGGAAGAGTGATCCAAGCCTTCTTTTTACCTGCAGATCTTCCTAAATGGCCAGAGAGCAGTATGGACTGTTTGAAAAATGATGCAGCTACTACACCATTGTCCCATATTCTTCCAGAAATTATTTACTATTTCTTTTTTATAGTGTCAGAAAATAAGGGGGAAAGAAGTAATGATTGCACATATGAAAATAGCTGTAGTAGAATTTCTTGTCTCTAGAAGGAAAGGATCTTGAATTCAACTTCTGCAAAATACTTAAATATCATTTATTGCAAAAGGTTTTGTCTTTTCAGTTCTGGAAAGAGAGGCTGTGTCTTTTCTAGTGTGAAGAGAATATCTGGCTCATAAGTCTGTTTATAAAATGCCATCATGTCACTATTTTCTGACTCCAATGACTAGTTTACTCAAAAATTGCATTTAAAAAGAGTTTATAGTAAAGAGGTTTTGTATATTTGTTATCAAATTATGAAAGATTTACTTTTCCCCTGGACATTTATCCAGAAATGTCTAGTCCTCTTCTGTCTTTATTTTGCAAGGTTAACATAAAATGAGTGAAATTTTAAATGAGCAAGTCTCCAAGGACAACATTTAGGAATCTTTCCTTAGCCTTCTCTCCATTAATTCCTTTTTCTTAAATATATGCATATATTATATGTTTGTACAAATATATATAAAAATAAATAAATAAATAAATAAATAAATAAATAAATAAATAAATAAATGTAAGTTTAATACAGTATTACATTGAAACTCCTATCAATTCTCTGTACAATTTAACTATCAACTTACTTCCTTTGTAGAAAATATCTTACTAGGAAATGCACGGTACATCCTAGGATTACGTTTCCCTTCGCCACGAAGCTTGACATTCAGCCACTGATTAACTGGTATACTCAGATTTTTTCTGGCTCTTCCACTTCCAGTTCATCATCTCAGAAAAATACTTTAGTTGTAGCGCCTGCAAGTGCTGAACTTTGAATGCAATATCACTACATTTTTAACATTTGTCCCTCTAGTATCAAGTCACCTCAAAGTTAACTAATTTCAGGGGGTTTTTTTGCTAGGTTTCTTTTGTTTTACTTTTTCAGTAACAGTGTTCCTTCTGTTTTTAATCTTAACATATTGCATTAGTACTCCTGGCCTTTATTCAAACACTATTAATGAAAATGTCATTTAAAAAAAAAAGATATCTCCAGATAGAAAGTAAAGATTTTTACCTTGGGGTGTTGAGATGTCCATGCCTAGACACACCAAGTAGAAAACTTGTATGAACTTGTACATAGCCACACTGATATGTTGTACATAAATCTCCACAAATTCTGATATACATATAATTCAAATAGCATATCATTAGAAATAGCAAGGGGTTTTTTTGGCTCTGGGAAAGGTTAAAAAATGTTTGAAATAATCAGTCCTACTGTTCCATCTGCAAATAGCTGTGTGCAAGTTTAATTGGGTTTGACCTCTACTTACTGTTTTCCTAATTTTCTCAAGAGAATGTAACTTCTGGCAAGGTAATATATAGAACTTCTCCATATGTGTGATAGAGATTTTATTACAGCATAAAGTCACTCTTGCAGTACAAGATCATCTCTTTTGAACACTACGTACCTGTGAAGTTATTTTCCTTTTACTCCAGAGTTTTACTATGAATTAAGGAAATATTCCACGTCTCCACAAATCACAGGACTTTCACATATTTTATTCATGTAACATTCTATATCATTAAGCTATCATTAAAAATGTAAGTTCAGTTTATTTATAGAAAAGGTACAATAGGTGTAAAGCATTTGATATCACATTTTAAGTGAGGAAAGAATGGAATAGTCTGTCAATTAAAAAATGTATCTTTAGAGCTCGACCTAAAGTAAGTGTGTGTAGTTTACGGTACTGGGATTTTAGAACTTCATTAGTGCTGTGCCCCACTTCAGATGGTATGAGAAAAGAATCAAAAGTCTTGAGTAGTATGAAGGGATCAGATACTTGCACATAACTAAGAAACCCGCTTTAAGGGGTTCAGTAGCATTTAGATTTTATTCATATTGTCACATCATCAAAGCCAAAAAAGAAAAAAAAATTCCATTGCCTTGAACTTATTGTCTGGATTTTTTTTTAATTATTATTCTTAGATTTCACTTGATGATTGCAAATACAGGAGGACTGAGAAGCCACTACAGCCAAATAAGTAGTAGGACATCTTGAAGGGAGGTTTGATAAAAAGTTCATAATAACGGCCCAGTAGAAGACAATTTTATAATTGAAAAGTATCTGCTAATACAGGATATTATTTAGTTACTTTTACTTTTAAAATTAAATTTAAACCTAATCAATATAGAGACAGAATTTAGGTCGGTTTAGATCTACTTCTACATTTGGATGAACATACAACAACAGATGAACTGTTGGATGTTCACTCAGTAGTAGTACTTTGTTGTATTTCATGACTAATATTTCAGATTCCTAATTCTGAATTACCTTCCTTCAGAAAACTAAAATAAACTTTTTCTTTCATTCATTTTACAAGTAAAATATTGCATCAATGCAACACACTATAACGGTGCACCACAAACCCCTGTGTTCACAGATGCTAGAAAATCTCCTTGAGGCACCTACAAATCCCCTTACGCGAACACCTAAAACTCTCATAATCCCGTAGCCTGTGCAGGTGCCTGAAATTTTAGCCTGCTGGAGTCAGACACTGCCCACTCTTCTTCTTTATTAACCTGCGAGGACCCTCAGTACGGCGTGGAGGCGGCTTGAGCATCGCTGCTTGTACCGCGGTGGGGTCCGGCTGAGCGCGCAGCTTGCCCTGCGATCAGCGCGGCTCCGAGCCGTGCCGCAGCCGGGGGGCTGATCCCGGGGATCGCACAGGGGCTGCTGCTTTCCGCCTGCCGCCGGGCTGCCCGCACCTCTCCGAAGGGCTGGCTGTGCTGGCAGGAGCACCTAAACAGTGCCGGCAGCTGGAGGAAACAGCAAAAGGCTCGGAATTGCTCTTTTAGCTGAAAAGCGCCACTGAAATGTGTAAAAATTGAGATTGTAATGGCTTCTATTAATAATGAAATGATAGTATCCGATACGCTTTTTCTTTCCAGAAATAATTTCTTAATGAAACCTCTTTGATTTGGTTAAGTGCCTTACTCATATGGCTGAGGGCCTAAATCATTAAAATGCGTGACTTCTCTCTACACACTTAGAGGTACTGTGAATACTGCATAGAAGCTCTGATGTTTCACTGATAAAAAAAAAAAAAGAAAAAAAGAAAATGCTAGGCTATTTCATACACAATTTTTGCTCTGTGTGCATGAGTGTTTTGCCCTGACATCCTAATTGTAAGCAACATCATTAATGCCCCATTTCTGAAAAACAAAATTGACAACAAACAATAGGAGGTATTGAACCAGGAATACGGTTTACTATGTTGTTATTTTTGTAACCATTTGTAAAGAGGTTACTGGTGACTGAGCTCAAATATCTTTTACACTTGTGAAAACCAAAAAATACAAACAGAAGACCAATGTCAAACAAAATACTTCAGGGGTCAATGAATAGGAACTCTTCTCCTGCATGTTTTCTGGTTCCCTTCATGATTCAATGCAAGACTGAAAAAGATCAGCACAGGGGAAAAATGGAAGACTTAAAAATACAACATTTTTCTGGTCCTACTTGGTATACCTTGTTAACTTTTTGGCCTGCTGATGCTTCTTTTGATAGAAGGCACAGTTTCTCCATGGTATCCTATTTAAAATGTACTGCATTATAAGTTATTGATTCCTCTGCTCAACCTTGTTACCTCTCACCCTCTCTGCCCTTCAAGTGAGAGACAGTAATTCGTTAGACATAACTGTGATACACTATTATGCAAAGTAACTTCCCTTATCAGTGAAATTGCCTTCCAAAGAGGTGCTTCCAGGGCAACTTTTTTTTGGGTGACAGAAGAATACTCAACCAGTTAGAAAAACATAGTTACATACTGTAGCTTAACATGCAAGTTTAATATAGTAACAGCTTGCAGAAGGAGTGTTCTTTTCCAAAATGAACTAGTTTTATCACTTATTAGGATCTAATTATACTTTCCTATCTCATGAGATTCAGATGTGCTACCCCACCGCCGCACCATATTGCCTATTATTTGTAATTCTTGTTTTGAATCTCAAATACAGAGCATGGGGAAATGCAAACTCAGGCAACTGAACTCTCTCCTTTAGCGCTTTCCTGGGCTGGAAGTTGATGCTGAGTAAAAGCTGGATGAAGGAGAAACCATCACAGCTCTCCACTGTATTACTGACACAAGGAACAGCAGAGCAGCTAGCAGGGCAATGGAAGTGATGGCATTATTCTGTAACAGCAGGCCGATGAAGCTGCTCAGCTTCAAATTACAAAAAGTAAGTCTGATCTCCCCAAAACTACCTTTCACCAATTTTTATCATCAAGTGTCCTGAAAACAACAGGTGTCAGTCTGCATGTAGAATGCCAGCAATCTCCAGGATCAGCAAATGTTGTGACAGTGAGGTGTAGGCTCCTCTAACAGAGACACGGCTGAATGACTGAGAATGAGGAATGCAATCAGTTGTCAGCATCTGCCAACAGGTAGCACAGAAATACTGCTGTCTACCTGTGAATTTGTAACCTGACAGTGTCTCAGCCACTGGATACAAGGTAGTGATTTCACCATACTTCGGAAACGAGTAGGAACAAAAAGTTTTTCCTTTCCCAAATTTTCACACAGCATCACTATCTCTGGACAGAAACTAGTAGGGATGTGTGGTGTCTGAAATTCACACCTGTCTTTCAGGGAAGCACAAATGCTGCTCCTCACTCTTTCGGGTGTCAACAGTGAAATCTTTGCAGCACATTTTGTACGTTTTCACTGCCTTTAAATGATAATCAGTGTCAGTTACCTGCTCATTACAAACCTTTTTCATGGATCATCAGAAATGCAGTACTTGAGGGGACGGCCTTTCTTATTCCACTGAAAACCAATTGTACCTGCTATTTACTTTGAGGTACAAAATGTAGTCTGCAAACTAGCAGACCAAAACAATGACTACATCAGACTCTAATTATTTCTGTTGGGAAATCTTACTTTCTCTATGGGCATAAAATTCTCTAATGATCTTTAGCAAGAAAGAATTTAGCAGTGACAATCTATCTAAAGGAACATCATGTTTGGATCTATGGGGGATCTTGCTTTACATCATGAAACTCAGATAAAGGAAGAACATTGCTTTCGCTTTCAAAGTCATGCCATCCTCAAAAATTACAGCATGAAAATTGGACACCTTTAGCATGAACAGTTTTCTGCTTAACACATTTTGCATAGGTTGGAGGGTTTCTTGTTTGTGAGTGTTGAATTTTTTGTTCGTTTGTAATTTTGCTGTTGTTCTAGGGGATTCATATTTTGTTTATTTATTTATTAATTGTCTTGATGAAAATTGAGGTCAGTTCTTTAGACTGTGCCTTTGAGCAGCCAAGAAGTTCAGATGAAGTCAGGAAAAGAAACGAAGGTGCCTTTATGAGCAGTCTTTGTGGTCCCCATATTGTAAATCAAAACAGTTCTATGATTTACTCCAGCTTACACAGTCTAAGCCAATTTACTGCGGAGTTGTCTAGCGGTGAAGTGCTCAGTCATGGTTACAAAATACTTGCTCCAGCCTTAGGTATTTTTGAGAGATTTAGATGTTGATAGTTTGAGATTGTTCTGCTAGTTCATTGATATATGAGGAGCTGAAGCTCACTGTGAGAAATTCCCAAGCTGGAGGACCTAAAACTGTTAGGGTTTTTTGTGTTTTGTTTTGGTTTGGTTTTTTTTTCTGGTGTAAGAGCAAATCTATGTCTCAGATACAGTACGTGTTCATTTATCACAGCGGAGGTCTGAGATTTAGGAAGCCTGGGTTCTGAGAAAGAAAATATTCCTGTTCTATGACAGGTTTGTGAAACAAGCAGGTTGTCATGCATTATTACTGAAGTATGCTTGAGTTCAACACGAACACCATAACCCAGGCCACTCACTCAAATATATCAATGGATAGAGCTGTTGTTTTCTGACTGTGGCCCTCTTTTTGGAAAAATTCCCCCTTGTTACTGAGATTCTGAAGCAGAAAATAGCTGTGCCAATAACAGGAGCAGAACATAAATTAAACAAGTAAAAATTCACACATATTCCTTATATCTTCTCCCCCCTCCTCCCCTTTATTTATTTTTTCTCTCTCTCTCGGCAGGAAAAAAGTGAAGTTGGGTACTATTAAGCAAAGGACATGGTGAGTCTTGACTGTCGAAGGGATTAAAATTCAGCCCCTTCTTCAAATATGTGATACTGTAAACACCAATCTTTTTTTGCTCATTTCATAGTGTAAATTCATCCTTCTGATTACTTACCACATGTTCTTCTGCTGGGCCAGAGCTATGTATTTCTGTTTTAAGAAATATATGTAAATACATACATGTCAATTGAAAAATATCAGTAGCGGGGTTTTATGTTCATTTTACTTTTAATTTTTATTTGGTTTCTTTTTATAGTGGAGGGGGTGTTGGTGGTTTTGGGGATTTTTGCTGTTGTTGTTCTTTTGTTCATTTGGGGTTCTTTAAAGAAACTGTCTTAAAACTTGGATAAGAAATAAAATTTGAATTTAATAAAAGCATATGGTTGTACTTATGTGCAGAGTATAGATATGTATGATAAAACTTTGCTGAAAGCAGTTTTAGTGGAAGTTAAATGACAAGACTATTAAATTTTTTCTTAGTTTTTGATCTGTGTAATGAGTACTAATTCAGTTCACATTTTTAACCACTACATTTTGAAGTGTTTATTCTCTAGACATCTCTTTACAGTAGTTATGTACCATAATTCCCTGCAGATTAATAATGAAGGCTTTTTATGACATCATAAACCAGAGTTAAAGAACAAAAAGCAGTTAAAAATCTAGAAAACAGATGTAAGGGTAACATGCAATAAGCAGCACATATTAGCTGTAGTTTTATAAAATTAAATCATATTCCATGTGATAGCAGTGACTTTTCAAAGCCTATTACTCAAACTACCAGATAAACTGAAAATCTATAAAACCTCACTTGAATTGCTCTGTTTTTAAATGGTACTTTTCAAGGGGACTCTCCTAATACTTCAAACCCTGTAATGATTTTCTTCACAGTCCTCAACAAATTAGCCTGTTCTTTTGATAAGTAATCGATGGTTCTTGCATCTACTGTACAAATAGAAAAAAAATACTGTTTGATTACTGGAAAGGTGATGCTTCTTTTGGGGTTTTTTTTGGGTTTTTTCCTTTCCTTTTAGATTTTATTTTTAAAAAAACATGATAGCAGGATTCCCTTTAGCTTATGAATTCATTTCATAACATATAAAAATACCTAGAAAAGCATCAGTTAGTATTCCTTGGGATATTTAACGTTGTTCTGCTCTCAGTAGACCTTCAGAGATGTGCAGAGCTTTGGTGTGGTCATTAGAATGTGCTGTTTGATAGATCATCTGACCCGGCTGTGCCAAATAACATATCTCTGGTGACACCCATCTATGAATCAGAAAATGCTTGAGCACTGAGCAGAATCCCCGTGAACTCAGTGAATGTTTTCTACTTGTTCCTGCAATGTGTTCATGTTGATATATTCTGCATGCAACTGCAGATAACTCTTGGAAAATGCGCTCTCCTCTGCTTTGTACTTCTCACTCCTCTAATCTCACTGGGCCTCTATGTGCTTCTTCAATGTATTCTTGCTTCCTGGTGACTGCAGTCTTGGCCTCTGTCTTCGGCCAGAACTGCAAAGCTGCAATTGTGGAACTCAATAAAATGCTACAGCCCAAAGGTGATGGTATTTGCATTTTCAGATTTGATGTACCTCCTAAGATGTCTCAACCCTGCTTCCATTTCATTATTGCTTCTATGGTACTTGTGAGTTAACAAAAACAAATGAAGAAGGAGAATAATATATTCAGGAGACAAGAGAACACCGTGAATTCTACAGGTGTTATTGTAGCTTTTTTGTTCTTTATTTTCAGTTCTATCATTAATGAGGTTTGATATTCTCTCTAGGCAACAACTTGACATAAATCAAAAGAATTTTAATTACTCTGAGACGATTGATTGGAGCAACTTTTTCTTTAATTCCATGTTTGTTCATTTAGAATTTAATACAATTTTTTATTTTAATTACTTAATGTTTGACTGGTTTTAGAGGAAGGCAATGAGAACACTAGAAATCAATATTTGTTTTACATGTGTACAGCATGCACAGTCTGTGAGCAATCCTTTAGCTTCATTTTGAAGTTTTTACTACATTTTTATTATGTAAAATGTATTTAGTATTTTGCCATAATTAATTTTTCTTCTTTAAGGGTAATTTGAAATAGAACTTTTGGCTTCAGTGGACCAAATTGTGAAACCTGGGACAAAACCTGAGGCCTCCTTTTCAAGTACGTCTATATGCTACAATATTGCAATTAGAGGACAGAACTGTTCCTCATACTTATGAACCAGTAAATGTGCTAAGAAAACAATTTAAAACATGCACACAGCTACACACATACACATATATATATACATACAGTAATATCTGATGTCTGCTGCTGCTAAAACTATATTGTGAGTGAGATTTGGAAACCTCTGAAAAGAACTCACTGTGGCAGGATACTGAAATATTCTAACTATAAATGACTTTTAAAATAATGTATAGGAAGCTTCTGTTAAATCTGGTATTTTGTTAAGGAAATACAGTGAACATTGATCCAGAGCCAAAAAGAATGTTTAATTTACGGAGGTATTGAACTGGAACTTAAGAGTTTTGGGCTTTGATTTTTGGTTTCTTAATGTAATGTTTGTTTTTTCTCCTCTACTAGAACTGGTAGTTGCATTCCTTAATACAGACAATACTTAAGAAGTCATTGAGCTATTTTCTACTTTATATTTTAGCTCTGAAAGAACTTATGTTTTTGATGTCTAATTCCCATGTTCTAATGATTTAATTTCATTACAAAGATGACTAATGAAACTCAGGAATCTGTATTTCATATTTATAGACAACTATCAGTTCAAATGAAAGAGGTTTTCTATTTACTTCCAAATTATGTATGAGGAGCTTTATTTATCTGAGAGTATTTAAGACAATTTTTAAAAAAGTAGTATTTTTCTCCAGGCAAAATCAGTCATGTGACTTTTCAACAGTTGACTAGTCAACTGGGTCAAAAAAGTTTTACCTGAATCGTTAGTTGGGAAAAAAAACTCAAAGGAGAAGCATTTGAGCGTAATGGACCATTATCCTGGCAGATATCAATAAAAATGAAAATCCATAAGGGAGGAAAAACTCATCATACATCAGTATCAACACTAGCATGAAAGTCCATAATTCATGTGGAATAGCGTAGAAAGCAAGGTTGGTTTTGAGAGTGAAAGAGATTGAATCTGAAACTGAATTTACAAGTAAATACCATTGGCAATTCATACTGAAGTCACATTAACTCCAAATTAATTCATCTTGATTAATACTGCTATGTTGACTATCAAAGACATTAAAAATGATCAACCTATTTCTTGCAGCATCTTGCTGACTGGAATAATGTTTTGTAGAACTGGCACTAGCATTGTGCATCTGTCTTTGTTATTTCTGTAGACCTAGATGCAGAATAATTTATAGGACAACTGCTATAGTTCTAAAAATGTAGCCTTCATGAGCTTGGCTGTTTCCGTGCATGACTGCAAATTCACTGGCACGTGCCAACAGGCTTAGTGAATACCAGATGTGTTTCTGTTTCTTTGTTTTGTAAGCTTGTGGTGTTTTGCATCAATATATTTTTTTTCTGACTGCTCAAAAGTAATGGTCTTAACTTACATGCTTTAGGTGTGTCTTCCAAGGGTCATATATCTAAAAAAAAAAAACCAAAACAACGGTACATGCAAACTAAGAATTCCTTTATTCCCATTGCTCACCATTGGACTTCAAAAGATACTTTAACCTCTTTGAAGTTATCTAACCCACTCAATAGGATGATTAGATGCAGAAAAATTAGATATACATACAAATCTGCAAGACTGACATTTGAAACCCTAAGGTACTATTTTTTATGATGTCGAAAGCTTAATTATTTCTCAAAAGCTCCACTTGGTGGAGAAAAAGATGGTGTAGTTTTTAAATTGTAATAATACCTAGAAACAACTGACTTTTTTCCTTTTCAGGACATTGTACAAATATTAAGGACTTACATTCATTAACACATTTCTAATAGAAATTAGTCCAGGAGACATGATTTTGTTAAAATAAATAGATGTGAAAACCAAAATATTTTTCTCTCTATTCTTCTAAAAAACCCCTTTGACATAGAAACAAACAAAAATTATTCATGAATGAAAGAATAATTCAGAAAAAAGCTAACAAGTGTCTGATCACTGAGTAGATGAACTCCAATAATCACAATGAAGTTGTTTCTGTTGGACATCAGGAAGAACATGACATATATTTTGGTTTACCATTTCTATAATTAAATGTGTTTTGGAGGTGAGGAAGTAGTGCCATACGGCAGAGGAATAAGTAGAAATGTGCTCAAGACAACTGTGAAAGTTGAAGGGCAGGGAGGGTTGTTTGTTCATTTGTTTCTTAATATAGGATGCTGTATTTGGGAAAGACATTGTTTTAAAAAAAAAATTACTTATTTTCTTCAGCTTTAACTCAAGCACATAATAATAGCCTGCTAGAGAAAACATGTGTTCCATTAAACAATTACATCAGTTTACAGTGGGAGGAATTATATATTTACATGTGCAATTTTAAGGATTTCTTCTGCCTGGGCCTGATGCTTTAAATCTGCAGTCTAAGTTACGCAGAAAAAGCAAATTCCTGAAAGAGTGTAGAGCTCATTAGCGCCCTTGAGTGTATCCTGCCTGTATTAGGTGAATAATCCCTTCACACTACTCCCACAAGCCACCCAACACTGGATGTGACAAAGCACAGAAGACACTGAAATTTCCTTTTGTTATGACTTTATTATGCTACTGAAAGAAGCATGAAGGTAATCCATGTCTCAGAGGTGTCTCAAAGCATTTCTATTCCTGTAGTTCCTCTAGAGTTTGGCTAGTCTCACTCTTTTAGGGGAGGCTTTTTAGATAACTTAGCAGCAGATATTTATTTCTTTTCTTTTTTTTTTTTTTTTTTTTTTGAGGTGGGGGGGATCATGGGTGGGTGGGACACGACAATGGAGCATTTTAATAATGTGAAATGAAAGAATTCCCTGACCTACCTCAGGATCAGCTGCGCCGAATGCACTGTGTACACGTTCAACAGCAAAAGTTTCTAAGTAAAAAATAAATAAGAGACATGAAGGTTCTTTTCATTAATTTCTTTCACCCATTAGATTGCCTTGTGGTAATTCTCACTTTGAGGAGAGGCCTGTCACCCACATTTCCCATTGCTTGTCTGTACAGTAGCAGGGAAGGGGAGACACTGCGAGGAGAAGTGGGAGACGGTACAGGTTGTCTCCAGATTTCAGTAAGAGCGGCCTGGCAGCAAATGCTTTCACAAAATGACACCTTTAATAAAAAAAGAATTAGAAGAGTAATAAAGATAGTGAGCAAATGTAGCATTACTCCAAAGGATAAGCATGTCCCATTTGTGCAGCACCAGGCAAATCCGGGATGGATTTTCCCATGGCGTGCTGCACAAAGTGCGTGCCGTCCATGGAGAAAAGCTGTCCCTTGTGGGTACATGAGCAATTATACAATTACCTTACAAGAAATCTATTCCTAAGTAGTGTTCTTATGAGAACCTCTTGTTGCCCTTTAAAATAAAGGTAAGGCCATGGCTGGTACCAGATGGGAGCTGCCTGCTGGCTCCTCTCTTACAATGAACTAAGTGAGGTTTTTCTGCAGCCAAATCTTTTGTGCAGCACATCACAGACCTGAAAGCCACTCTGCATGTGCAGCCCAGCACAGACCTGCCCTTGCTCAGGTTAGATTTTATGTGGATCACCAGCTCTTAAACCTGCAGCCTTCCAGTCAGGATCAATGCTGTATCCATTATTAAGGGAGTAAAACTTTGTCAATATTGTAAAAACAGAAAGGTGAAAATATGTGGGGTTTGGGTAACTCTAAAGTTATGCATGTGTGTTGTGAAAATCTGTAGTGCTCCTAGGACCTGATCGCATTGCGAATAGGCCTACAGTCCTGTAGAGACATAGAGAGACAAGGCTGGAGAAGAATTGTGATAACTGAATGTGTTCTAGAGTGCCTGGAGGCAGAAGAATTTAAAAAAAAGTTTACTTTTCTGAAAGCAATTTTTTCTGCCTTCAAAAAAGGAGCTGTAAAAGGTAGTAGAAAAGAAATCCACTTCATATTATATTTGTGCCATTGGACTTTGCAACCTTTCATTGACTGCTTCTCCTATTAAATCTTTTTCTAGTTTGTCTAACATGCTTTTTGGCAAGATCTTCATCATAAAAATCTGTAAACCAAAAGGTGCTTAGTGAGACAAATATAGCAGGTACAGAACTGAGGTGCAGAGGTTGTTTCTGTTTGCATAGCCCAGGATTGTTTCCTTTTCAGTCATTACTGCTGCAGGTAGAGATGGATACACAGGCACAAGGTGTGGTTCTTGAGGATGTCCTCTGCAGGGCCAGCAGTTAGGCTTTGATGATCTTTGTGGATCCCTTCCAACTCAGAGTATTCTATCATTCCATGATACAGTTGTTCACTGTTCGTGAGAATACAGGCATCTCAGGAAAACAGGCAATTATATAGAGCTTTTGCTGAGATATAAATAAAACCAGGCACTACTTTAGAACTTGTTTCATTTTTAATTCCTTTAATCAATGGAAATGTGCCCTGTGCAAAGTAATGCACTTTATTTTTTGTTTACTTTTGATTCATCTTTTGATTAATCTGAATGGATTCCTGTTTGATCTGGAGTTTCTTTTGAAAACAATATCGAATAAAAATACACAATTACAAAAAATTCACCATAACAACAGACAGTTTTTCTAATACCTAATTTGCACTTTAAACAAGGGGTGTTTTGATCTAGTCTGTATTCAATCTACATTCAATCTATCTACACTAAGTGGTAACCTGGTTGATGGCTACTAGATCATGAAGCCCTCTCTTACTTTTCATTTCCAAATTTATGTTCTTTTTAGGATGCTACAGTAGCTCCTTGAGCTGCTTTTATTGTAAAGTTCTCTTCACATTATCAACATTCGCTCTGATTTATTAACAACATTGGTACAGTACAAGTCAACAAATGTCAAATGAGAGATTACATGTTCCCCTTAATCTTACTCAGTGTTCTCCTTTTTGCTTATTCAAGGATACCATTTTTTATTTTGGGCATAGCATAGCACTGAGAGCTTATTTATCATTATCTGTGAGTCCTTTTCAGAATCATTGCTTCTCATAGCAAATTTTACCACGGTAGGGTCTGTGATTATGAACTTCTTTTTTTATTTCTGTTACACGACTTTAAAATATCAATGTGTTATATTTTTAGTCTATTTTGCTATGTTTCTCTTTCCAAGAGAATCTACAGAGAGGTCCTGAGAGCCAACTTCCTCTAATTTAAATATGACCCTTGCTAATAGTCTCAATAAACAAGAAGTGCTCTCCTTTATTTCTCAGGCATCATCCCAGAAACTTCTTTTGACTCCAGCCAGACTTGATACCTGGAGCTTCAGTTCAACATTGATAGAAGCCAGAGAATCTGATAACCTGCTAATCTGCTAATCTGATAAATATATGTGGTGGGTTCTTACAATAACCCACCACATATATTTAAAAGTCTAGTCAGGAGGTGGCATGGCCAATAAGGTATAGATTTGTAAGAACAAAATGGTTGGTGATAAGAACCTGGAATCCAAAAGGTAAATGCTTGGGTGCAACCTATTTCAGCTTTGTTTTAATTATTTGCAATAAATGAAGCTAACATTTTTGATGTACCATGTGACTCTGATAAAGACATGCTACTTAAGAAGGAAAAAAAGTTCTACATTTTCCTACTTTTTCAATAACCTGCAGATAACCATAACTATTAAAGATTTAACATTATAATAATGTAAATCTTCCCAAGATCTATCAATAATATAGACTAGAATATATTCTTACAAATAGGGCATTCCAAATCTTTATATCATCTTTAGGTGAATAAGTGGACCGTTATTTTCTTCCTGGTTCTTTCTTTTGGTTCTTACAGAATGTACATTAAATTAAGTTTAAACTTTTTGTCTGAATACTTGGAGCTATTTACTTAATGTGCTTGATTCTCATATGCTGTGGACTGAGTAATTGATTTGCTAGGTGAATGTTTTCACTGGCGTCTATTCCATTCACACAACTGAAATGGTAAAAATGTCTGCAGTTTCTGTAATGAGAGATGCTAACGGCTGGACAGCTTCTGAGCATTATAGTCTCCCCATCCTAATGTCACCTTCACATCCTTCATGCTGCAGGAAATTACTGACTGACAGGCAATCTCCATTTCTATTTGACCTTTTGGGTATTTTCATTTTTCCTTGAATCACAAGTACTAATGTTCCTCAAGCTACTCAGAGGTTTCAAGGGCTGGAGTTGATCAATAGAGTTATTGCTACAATCAATCTGTATGTTATCAAATTCATCTCCCACTGGGAAAGTTTAGGCCTCCCACTCTCCTGCCCGCTGACTGGCAGAGTTACAGCTGGGGTAACCCTCAGTCCTGGGTGTGGATTTGTGCTAGGAGCAGTCTTTCAGCGCCGAAGCAGGAGAGTTTGGGTCTCACCAGAGGCCAGCACAGGTTTGCTGTTGTTATGAGGGGATGCACCATAGGCATCTGGCAGACACCGCTATTTGCATGTGCAGCAGCTTTTCAGACTAATTCTCCAAACAACTATGCAACAGCAAGGCCAAGAAATCACAACGTGGCTTAAAAATAGGAATGTGGAAATACATTCATTCCTCATAAAGATTAAATATGACAGTGCCCAAGACAGTGTTTCATTTGCAGTTTTTTAATGTTCTCTGAGGGTGACATTTTTCTAAGAGATCCAAGGTGCTTTTATCTTACCTTTCAAGTATTTAAAGCAAAAACTACATCACCTTGTATGTGCTCTTCTATAGTCTTATATGGTATGTGGTTATTTCTTCCCTAAGCTTTATCTTTGTAAATTCTTCTTTGGACACACTAATTATGAGATTACATAAACCAAAATATTTCTCTAGCTGCATCCATATATGGCAAAGGTACCTCACCTTCTTACAACTCTTGTGTTTGATGATGTGGTTTCATACCTCATTTCTTCTATTTCTTGCACTTTTAAAGGATGTAAATGGCATAAGTCAATAACAAGATAAAACAAGGTAGGTGGACAGAAGAAGAGGGCAGCATTGTGTCAATCTAAGACACAAAACCCTGCTAATATAGTGTTCTTATTTATTGAATTATACAGACTAGATTAGCATCTTATTGTGTGTCTATTTGGTGGTTGTCTTTCTCAGATCATAATTTCTATTTTTTTATTATATTATTTCTGAACCATCATAGGCTTTGGGGAAAATTAATATCATTCAATAATATGATTATATTTTGTTACTTTCTGTAAAAGAAATTGTACTAGCCAATTTTGGAATGTCAGGGTAGGAATTCACCTTTCCTGTTCATGTGTGCTACAGAGCATAATACATCTCACGAATATTTGCAGGTTTAAAAGTGTATTGCTCAAAAATAAGCTAAAGTGTTATACCTTTTCGATGGTCAGTTGAGAGATCTCTACTGATCTTAAATACTTGGAATGAGCTGTCCTCTGGAGCTACCCATTTCACATCACCTATAAAGGGATCCAAAGCAAACAGCTGTCATTTATCTAACTAACCTTCAGATATCTAACATCCTTTTATACTGTGAAAGGTTTTGGTCTCTTTTTTTTCTTCTGAAAACCTAAATATATCATGACCTACATCAACTGTTTTGAAGATAGATGTGGATAAGTCAGAGGATTGTAGTTTGTCAGAGATGCTGATTTTCCTATTAAATTTATGAGTGATTTTAATTTCCCTAATTATTGTTCTAATACTTCTTTTTGTTTTTCAACTGAAGAAAACAGTGTTTTGAAAATCTCCAAATTTTTCTACTGACTCTCTAGAAGACACCTTATCCTCCTCTGGTATGGTTGGTGATTTAAGTGTGTCTGTCTCCAATAATCATAGCATATTCATTACCTCTTGTTAGCAGTTCACAAAGGCACAATGTGCAGAAATAAAGTGCTGGTGACTCCCTTTTAAACCATTCAGATAGTATGTGATAGTAAATAATTGACCTAGCCAAACATTTGGCATCAGATATACAAACTACTTTATGATGGCTGGTCCTGCTGTGTTTTCAGAAAAATTATTTAAAATTATTTTGAAAGCAACTAAATCTTAAGGCATAATTTCAGTATTAACTATTTTCTCTCAAAATACAAAGACAAAAACTTTTTACTTTAAAGTTTCTGATAAAATCAGGATGATGTTTCATGTTGGATGCTGTTTACCATTTAATTTCAACATCTATACTGAATCTCTGCTTGAAGTGTGATAATGTGAGATGAGAAAAAAAAGTAATTTCCTCTTTCTTTAAAATGTTTAGGCATGTTTCTTATTACCATTTTACTATTTTTCTTGGTGTTAAACCCAGTGTTTTTAAGGTGTGAAACCCAATAAATCCAATTATTACACATGCCCAACATCAGTTATCAGTAATTGAAGTCCATGTTTGTATAATTTTGTCCTTTTCTATGGGAGATGTTTACAGTGAATATGAGAAATCATCAGCTTCCAAAGTCAGATTAATTCTCTTCACCTTTTCTAGAATTGCAGCCTAATCTGTGCAAAGTCTGATTGAAGCCTTTTCAGTTCTTTAATATCCTCTTCTTCTAGCCACAAACTAAGAGCATAGCCTTTGAGATCTTTTAACATTTCAGAACATTTGGGAGTGCTGTTTTGATAATAAACGAAAATTCGTGCTCCTAAGTTAACCCAAGTGCTGAATAACCGCTGCACTTGTTATGGACTTTCTATTGCCCATTTTACTTGCTAATTGACTTTGGGGTCCATTAGCACTGCTTGACAGACCTGCATAATAGCATATTAATAGGTAATACATAATAGTATATTAACTGAGTATAAAATAGGTGAGTTGAAGCACATTTAGAGTGGCTTGAGATCAGCATTTGAATGATTTTGGAAGTTTGGTCTTCACATCTGTTGAATATATACTGATTTCTTTAGAGTTTTAAAAAATATATCTAAGTACCTCAAACTTTTTTTCAAGCCTGAAAATTCAGATAAAATTATTTTAATAAAATTTCAGGTACCATAAGGGCAAATGAATTAAGTTTTTTGCTAAATTCCAGATTCTGGGCATCTCTGGTAAGAGCTAGGAATAGAAGTCAAGAAACCATTTTCCTACATAATGAAATAATTAGTACTTCTGAAATTATTGTGTCATAATACTGCTGCTGCTGAACATGATATGCCAAATCTTTCTCTTTTTTTTCATGCAGCTTCAGAATGAATGGTTTGTCTCAAACAAACAAATAAACAAACAAAAAAGTTTTTCATTCCACAGGCTATAAGAAAACAGCTGTGATTAATACATCTTCTGCAGCTCCCAGTAGCCACATATAGCATTCCAGGGAAAAACGAAAAAAATCTTAGTGCCTGAGGTCATGTAGAAAACAAGGTCCTTTGAGGGGATCAAGTGAGCTCAGTAATAACTGAGGAAAGCTGTTTCTGAGAGGAGTGGAAGAAACAACAATGGAGATTGCAAAGATGAGAGAAAGAATATTACTGATTTTCATACTGCTTTTATTCCCTTTCTGTCTGACTTCCAATTCTGAGTTTGCACCTCTTTCTCTCTTGTGTATATCTGTGTGTGATGAGGGACACATGTGATGGACTTTTTTCAACTTTTTAAGATCAGTGCATTTTCATTTTTTGTAATGTATTTTTGGCCAGCTATCAGCTGGATGCACCAACTGGTAAAGGCCAAGCGTGAACTTGCTTGCCAACAGAGCTTATGTATTTCTGTCAATTTTTGTCTGCTGAAAACACTCCTTTCTGCAGCAGCCAGCAACAGCGAGAGCAGAAGCCAAGAATCAGTGATCAGATCTTTCTTTCCAAATTGTATCATGTTGCACAGTTAGAACCTGGAGGGGAGGCAGATTATGCATCTCCATTTTTAAAAGACACTGAGATTAATTTGAATGATTTTAGTTTCATTTCTGATTATTTGAATATTTATAAGCAGAAGGCAAAATTAATTGTTATGAACATGATGGCAAACAAATCACAATTTGAACATACTGAAGTATATGTTTTTCTTTGGCTCCCAGTAAACCACTGATATTAGACTTAAAGCTTTGAAATGTCAGCTTTGCAAAGTTAGTAAATATTCTCATGTAATTATCACAGAGCAGATTGAGGTATGTCCTACTTAAATGTAAAAATATAAGATGACGTTCTGAATTTGAATGGAGCATTGTTTGAAAATATACACTCATGAAAAAAGATCTATCTAAATCCACCGGAAGATTTGCACAGATTTCTGTGAATCAGGAGTTCTGTATCTGGTGTCCTCAAGAAGCCATTTTGTGTCATAATACAACGTCTGTTATAGATGTTGCTTCTTAGGAAAACTGTCTTCTAAATACGAGATGAAGAATAAATATGTGTTATTTAATACTGATGACAAGAAAGTTGATAATTTTTCTCTTTAGTCTGGAAAGTGGGATTTTTTTGACATTCAAGAAAACACCAAGCAGGTTAGGTAAAATCCCCTTAAATCACTTATGTTACCATATTGTTCAGAGTATATCCATTAGATTCTAAAGCAACTTAAAGAAAAGATAAAGTAGTAGTAGAAAATTACTAATCCAATACTTTGATTTCGAAGCAAATGGTCCTAAGAATTGCCCAGAAAGTATAAAATATGAGTTTATTTTCCTTTTTTTTAAAATCTGAGATGGCTTAGACCAGTCTTCATCCCAGAGAATTAAGTGATGTGAGATGAGGCTGTTTTCCATCCCTCCTGTTTAAGCAGTGTTACTGGACAGTCAGGACTACAGGTTTCCTGGGACTCAGAGTGTGCTCACGGGAGCTGAGGTTCACAGTCACTTTGAGACTCTCCTTTGAGAGTTCTTGGCCTCTTCCCAGTTTTATGTGTTTTACCTGATAACAATTTAATGCAAACACATAACTGAGACTCTAGAATTGTGATCAAATGAGATATTTACAGTTAAGTTTTATAGCTCTCCATGAAAAACCAAGCTACAGCCTAGTGCTTCCCGTGGGCCCAATTAATCTTGGTTTCCTGTTTAGCAAGCGAACAGCTCCAACGAGAGAGGTGCATATAGGTTGTTTGTAATGGTCTTCTCAGGGGAGGTACGAGATGCACGTTCAACTCTCCCGGGCAGGAAAGAAACAACCTAAAATCTGCTATGTCCTACACACACTTGAACTGCCAAACAATGATAAAAATGTTGAAACCACCACTAATAATTTCCTTCTTAAAGAATTTATGCAGGAATTTCCTGGCTTCATGATCTTGCTAAAGATTACGTATGAGTTTAGAACTAAGATAATTAGCCAAGTCAAAGCAACTGCAGTTAGAAGCAAGATGGAAGAATAATTCTAGGTGGTAAATCTTAATACTTACATTAACAAGGTTTTTCAGCCTTTATATTTTATTTTTAAAATTCCATGCAGGTCCTATTCTTGGGTAATCTGTATGTTTACATCTACTGCTAATAAATGAAATGATGAAATGAAGTTATAATTTAACCAGCTGCACTAATTTTAAATCAATTTACTTTAACACATTTAAATCTTCAGAAAACATTTCTATGATAATGTTCCTTAACCTGTAAACTATAATGCATATGGATGTGGAGGTTCTAAGAAAATTATGCAGTAAATTTTTTATTCTACAAGGGAAAAAGAGAAAAAAAAGAAAAAAAAAAGAAAAAAAAAAGAAAAAAGAAGAAGAAAAAAAAGTAAAGGTCATCTCCTCAGTCCCAATGGAAAATACAGCAAAGCTCAATGTTGAATATTCACATGTAAATCAAAATTTGGAAACTTTGGCCCTTCTCAAAAGGTGCATAAGTATAAATGATTCATTAACACAGTTCACTTATTAAGATTTATGTGCTAATAGGGAAAACGCTTCTGCAGCATTACTAACTGGAGGCCCACATTTGAGATTAGAATGATGTGGGATAATAATCAATAGTGCTCGCTTGTTTAGGAGTTTAAAACAACATGCATGTATAAGTGACGGACACAGGAGAGCTAAGAAATGAGTTATGAGCAGAAGCAGAGTACATGCAAATGCTGTAATTTCCATAAAGATCAGATTAATAAAAATATTTTAACTGTCATTGCTTTAAAAACAAACAAAAATACTGCTACACATTTGAAGAAAACAATTTTTAGATAAATTAGCTTTCCAACTAATAGATATTATTGCTTTATAATTTCTATTGCCAACTGTTCAGCAGCATGCTGATTATTGCTTATCATAAATAACAGTATTTTACTAATAGCTTTTTAATGAGCAATAAATAATTGCTCTATTAATACAAAGTGCTATAATTTGTTCTATGCTTGGATTCATTCCTCTCCTGCTTGTTATGCAAATATTTCTTTAAAAGTGATGTTTGTATTATTTTTAAAACTGCAAGCAATTCTGAGATAATGATCTGATAGATACTTGCTAACAGACTGATACTTTAAGGACATGAAGATGATGCAAGTTCTACTTCTATCTACTTTATGGCTTTACTTTATCAAATCGCTTGCTTTTTTTTTCATTGAATTTAGATTTTATTTGCCACATCCATTTGGATAGAAATAAAAAAATAGAGGCTAAAATATCTACTTATTAAATCAATTCTCAATGGATGTCTCGTTTGAATAAAAACCACCATTCCATGAAAATGATTAAGTGTATGGGGAGAAATTGCAGACCAAAATCCATAAAATTCTGAGGTAATTACCTAGCAGTTAAAATATCTGGGTAAAGAAATTCAAGCTAAAATTACTGTTATCACAATAACCACATAAAATACGCTGAGTTTATTTTTTCTTTCACCTCCCCATTTTGTCCCTCTCCATTTTCAATCAGTCATCCCTCTGAAATAGGACCCAATCATTTTGCATTTTATGTATAATTCCACTAAGTTTTCCTCCAGTACATGAACACATTTAGGAAGATTTCATATCCTTTAACTGCAGCTGAGATACTGGCTGAGTGAAAGCTCAGAATAAATGAAATAAATACTTCAGATTCCAGTTCATGAATAGGATTTTCTCCCTAAAGTAGAGGAGAATCTGGGTGCATATTTTATGTGAGATTAAACTTGAAATTTCAGTGGTCTTACTGGTACACAATTTTTGATTAAGCTCTATGCAGAGATAAAACTCTTTCTTATGGGAATATATTTTAAGATACACTTAAGATGTAGATATAGAATTCTCTTCAGTTTTAAATTCCAAAAACATCATATAAGATGCACATTTGTGCTGCAGTTGTATTAGTATTGTCTTGTTAAATTGGTAGCTGTCCTCAGTGGTACAGGATAATGACATGCAAAATTTTGTCTGTATACTTCTTGTTTTCTGATGAGATGCTGTGTCTCCTGTGGGACTTAATTTTCCAGTATTTTTATGCCTATAGAATTCTTCTGTCTCTAGATAAATTCTCCTTGTGACACCAAATGCCAATTTAGGAATGAATGTATGCCTATGGTGATGATTCTCGTTTTGTTCAGGGACCTTCTGTGGATGTTTTTTTCCCCTGCTCATTTGTGGTTTTTTTGGTTGTTGTTGTGTAAAATAATATCCTATTTTCTTTTTTTTTTTTTCCTAATAGAATGCCCTTGATTCCACCCTAAATTATATTGTAGAAATCGAACCTACTTCTTCTGCTGACTGAAATCTCCTGGTCTGTATTGACACAAGTCTGTATATCTAAAACAACCCTCTGGGGTGCATGGGCATTTTGACATATTTACTTAGTGAAGGCCCCGATTCTGCCAGCTGCTTTGTTCCTTGCTTTAGCTAAATAAAGACAAAGTCCAGTGGAGGAAGGCGACTAAGGGACTGAAGTATCTCTCTTAGGAGGAGACACTGCAAGAGCTGGGCCTGTTTAGTCCAGAGAAGACTGAGGAGGGACCTTATTAATGCATACAAAGATCTCAAATTCAGGTGCCAAGGGCATGGTGCATCCAGTTTTTGTGGTTTGAAAATCTCAGTGATGCAAATACTGACAAAGAAAGTATGCCATATATATCTATAGATGTTATATGTTAAGATAGTTGCATGCTTTATTTCAAAACATGGCAGTATGTGAAGAGAGATGCTCAGGGCTTAAAATATCCACTGGAATAAGGAGATCTGCAAATCCCATATATTTGAACCATGATTTCTTATATTTTAGGTGAGTAGCCTAACTATCATTGTCTATTTGAGTTTAAGTATATCCTACCAAACATTTTTCAGCAAAAATTCTGTTCAGCGTATAAAATAAAGTGGCACAGACCAAGAAAAATAAAGGAACCCTTAATATCTTAAAAATAAGTGATCCGAAAACTATTTTCTACATGTTTTTTTATCATTCTTATTATTATTGTCCTAAGAGATGCCTTACAAGAATGTTGCTTTAGAACATGCAATTCAAATTCTCCGTGCACACTTAGTATGGCTTTGTGATTGCCTAGGTACTGTCACAGATGGGCAAAATGCCAGACTGCAGAACAGGGAGCAGAGGAAGCACTATGAGGCCAAATATTCCGACTTAAAACGTTCAGGATATTTACTGAATTGGCACCCTCTTTTTAGTGTCTCTAACCATAAAATACATAGTACTTGGAGCAGAAAAGAACCTAAGTGAATTATCAGTGTTTACCCTAGTGTCAAGAAATGGTGTTTTAGTCATTTAAATTTTCACACAATCTCTTTTCCAATTATTTAGTTTAGATTGCTGGTGTCAATGAGTAAAATATGAGAAACCGGAGCACTATTATGTCGTTATCAGATTAATTTAGATGTTTAATGATAAATATTCAATTATATTACATCTTCACTTCCCCCCTCTTCCCATTTAATCTTGTCTCTAATAGTAGATAAAGTAAAGTTTATTGGCATCCCACTTCTGAGAGTACTCTGCAAATATAATTTCCCTCAATACAGAGTGAAATTAGATCACCCACATGCTTCACTGAGTATTTGAGTGAGATAATTTGATTTTAGATTGTGACTTTTAATATAGAATATCTTTTTTTCTATTAAGTTATATTATTAATAAATTGTAGCACACAAACAGAATAGTGGAAACAATTCCTGGATCTTCTGTGTGAAAGCATATAATCTCAACCCCTGGCATGCAGAATTCAGACCATCTTTTCCAAAGTCTTTCCTGTGACTTTTTCAGGCATTCCAAAACAGAGCATCTTAGCTGTTTAACCAAGATACCATACATTCTACATATATTACCATGTTTACTCAACAATAACTGTGTTAAAATTCCAGGCATGTAAGATTCTTTAATCATCAGCTCAAACCTTCCTAATTAGAATATTCTAATTAAAATAATTAGTCCCTCTCCTGAAGGGCTAATCCATTGATCTGTAATACTTCCATGTAAAGCCTTGAACTAATGCCCTTCCCAAGATGAAGACCTATCAATAATAAAAGACCAAGAATTAAATGCTGATTAAAGAGATTTCCAGTTCTGCATGTAATTTTATTAGCAGGTGATTGTACTAATAACATTCTGCTGTTGTTGTATCTTTCATACCCACAACCTGCTCTATGTCTGTATCTACCTAATGATTCATGCAATGTCTCTTATTTGATGCACAGAAGTGTGTCATAATGTGGATATCTCTCATTTTCTCTCTTCTCCTCCTCTTTCTGCCCAAACAAAATCTCACTAGCCTGAAGGAGAATTTCCAAAATGGAAAGTGTCAGGAGAAAATTTCAGACCTAACAATTATTGTTTGGGAAGCGAGAACTATTCAGCTAATGTTAGGCAAATTTAATTAAAGACAGAGCTTGCCCTTCAGCATTTGTGTACTGTGGGCTGAGCCACCATCTGTGGAAGGTTACATTTCAACTCATTGCACATGTATTAAGTCAAGTAATAATGAATAAAACAGCTGTAATATTGGGGGTTGGAGGTGGGTGGGTTTCTCTCTGCTTCTCCAGAAGTAGCTGGACATGAAAGTGTTCCAAAAAAAAAAAACCGGAGGAATATTCAGGTACCTGCTCAGCTTTGCTCATTGTTTTTATAGCATCTGAACATTAGAGAACGCTGATCCGTGCAGGCTTAACACACTTCTAACAACATATTTATAAATGTCTTTATCTAAATGTCAACATCAATTTCACTGAAACGTTATTTTAATTTTTAAGTCTTAACCCTGGGAGTCTGGTCTCTTGTGTCTTTTCTTTGCTTTTCTGCAGACTTGCTTCCTGGCTTGTGCTCACTCTTTTGAACAAAATATTTACAAACTTCGTCTATATTCCTGAATAAAAGAGTAAGCAACTCACTGTAGAATTTCCAAAAAAATTTACAGACCTGAATCTTCTGTAATGAACCTGGAAAATATTCTACAATGTCTTCAAGTGTCAACACTTATAGAGGGAGAACAGTAAATTTTCTTTTCTATATTTTTCCAGGATATCACGGGACACTCCACTTTACTAACAAAGGCAAAAAATGCTTTTATCTTTCTTGATAAACAACTCATTGGCCAATCCCTTTTTCATGATTATCAGTATACCTGAAACAGATGTGTTTTTTCCAACTTAAAATTATTTTAAAACAGAATGCTTTTATGCCATGAAATACATCCTCTTCTTAAATTTAACATAGTGGTCTTGCAAACAATAATTTCTATCAATAAGAGCAGCCAGTACAACAGAACTCCACTACAACAAAGCAACAATTATGGAATTTGTCTTTAAAATCTAAATAATAATTCTGCTGTTTGAAAAGGAACACTGCCACCCTCTGTGCACATATTAGCTAGAGAACCTAAGGTGAAAAAAAGCCATTGTATCTTTTCCATGCACAATCAGAAGCACACAGTAGAGGACAAGCAGCAGAATGACAGCAATTCGGGTCAGAGAGAGAGTGAATATAATCAAAATGTTGGAAAATATTAAACAGAGGTTTTGTACAGAAAATTCCACCAAAAGCAAGAAAAGATTAGCTGCTGTCTTTCATTCTGAGTCTACTGTGCTGGTCCTTGTCTAATGATATAAATATCATCACAAATGTTTGCCTTGCAAAATTATGTGGAAGATTCCATGTAAATCTGCAAGAGAATTCAATAGAGAAATTCAGATTCTCTTCACTTACAGCTACAGGTGGTAGGATTCTTTCCAGAACCAAGGAATCATCAGTGTTTAAAATGGTCTAGTAGCAGCTGAAACGAAGTTCTTCAACTTTACTGAATTCTGTTTTTTCAAATAACATCACTCTTTACTGTTCCTTGTGTTGCGACAGTAGGAAAACATCCTGAGTGCTTTTGAAATTAATGCAAATTGCAGGCTGCGCAGAGAGACTGTCATGCTGGTGATACCTGGGTAATTAGTGAACAACTATCTTAAATGCACTGAGTCCAATTACATGTTTCTGATTGGAAGTGAACAAAACAAATTAATATTTTTAGTTCTGTGTCAAAGTATTAGAAAGCCTCTGAAGCATTTAGGAGCCGAAACTTCAACTGACATGGCTAATACCTCTATTATTCTTTGATTATTTGTATCTGCACAATTTAGAAGAAAAAGAGAAGTTACAGATAATAGTTACCTTAGACACTTTGTCATGGTCATAAACCGCCACTTGTTCTCTGATCTCCCAGAATCAGTGTTATGCTGCTAATGTTTAGTAAGAGGCATCTTTAGAAATTCCCTTCTTTATGCTTTAATACAGTTTGCCAGTAGCCTTGCAGAAGGAAGAAGAAATCAGAATACCTTACATAAGAGCAAACGTATGAACAAGAGAATAAAATATTCCATGTAGGACTATTTGCATGTGTAAGACATTATTACAGTCAAAACTGGAGGACTCAGAACTGTAATTCTAAATTTCTATAGACTTGAATGGGAAAAACACAAATTCATAGGATCAATATTTTCTGGTAAAGTAATTTTAAAAATTTCTTTCATGATTTCTTTTATGCACTGGTTTGATGTGTCTAGACTTTACCTTTAGAGTTATATTATGGTAAGATTCAATTTAGAAACAAAAGTTGTTTCGAAATGAAAACGTGAAAGGATTGATTCCAAGAGGAAAAAACACTATATTCATGGAGATTTTTCTCACTAAGAGTTTAATGTTATTCTTATTAGAATTTTAAAATTCTTAAAACTAAAGCTTGATAGAGTAAAATTAGGTTTTATTAAACATTTTATGGAAAAAAATGTTTCTTTCCTGTCATGACAGAATTGTTAAAGAAGCCCCTTGTGGACCTTTAAGACAGTTTTTCATAGAGTACACCTAGAAAAAGTTCTGCTAAATTGAATTCTTCTCTCATGTGAAAATAGAATTTCTCAAAGGGGAATAAATCTATGTAGTACATGGCATTTTTACAAGAATGAGCTGAAATCCCCTGCCATTATGAGAACAAGACTTATACAGAACCACTTCTGCTTCGGACAGTCCAATTTTGCAAAATTTCAGAAAATACGCAGGTAACAGCAGAGCAATAGGGTAACTTGTAGCAGCATAAAATCTAGGGCAAATATGCCTTCACTGAGATTAAAGGTGGCACCTATGATTAGCTCTGGAGTTATGCTACGCAGAAATCTGTGTAGTCACAGCTGCCATGGGCACGGGCAGTGTGCACTTGCATCCTCCCAGTTGGAAACTGGGGCCCAGGAAGAAAGAGGCAAACAGAAGGAGTAAATGACTGGCTGTGTGGATAGTGCCACACCCAAGGGTTTGGATTCTGGGACACACCTTACATAGACCAGGCATGTTGACATCGGATGAGCCACACCTGACCAGGTGGGATAAGGCTGTTCTAGGTAGCAGCCTGGCTGGGTTTATTAGCAGGACTTTAAACTAGATTTGGGAAGAGAAGAGGATGTTGTTCTGAGTGTCAGAGACGAACCAGGGATCAATAGTGGAGTACCTGTAAATTGCCCCAAAGGAATGAAGAGAGGACTCCTCCCAGGAGGTGAAGAGGTCGATTTCCCTGCTGAAGTGCCTCCACACCAATGCACACAGAGGGTGGAGTCCCTGCCCAGGGTGGTTGGAACAAGGTCTTACAGGTCTATTCCAACCCACACCATGGTCCCAATAGCACTGTTGTTAATCTGTCTATTTATATCTCTATTTCCACAGGATTTTTCTTCTGCAGTATGACAAATATTGGAAGATCCTCAAACCACAGTTTTGCAATGGGAAAGTTGTAGTGCATCAATAACTGAATTCAGTTTAGTGGTGACACTGCTGTCAGTACAGAGGGAAATTGTGACTCATGGTTGTCCATGACTTGGCATCTATTCTAGCAGCACATGTTCCCCAGTGTGGTAGCTCATCTCCCCTGTCTGTGTGCTGTCAGTTTATTACCATTTCAGCCTGATGAAGGCTACAAAAGACATGACTAGATGCCCTTTGTGCATCTGGGAGCAATACTATATAGCAATAATTCTGTTAATGGAACATATTTTCTATTAATTTGTTTTCATTTCTAATACATGTAACTATATTAAAAACCAACAGCAATGAGAGAGGAAGAAGAATAATTTGAGTAAAAGTGCAGCTTAGTCAGAAATGAAAATCATCTTATTGAAGTCACAGGTGGATAAAACCAGTGCTTAATGCTTCCTTTATGCTAGTTTAAATAATTTATTGGCTCTGTATCCTATTTATTGATTCTCTGAGCATGCCAAAGGAAAAGGAATTGAAAATATTTGATGTATTTTCCTCCATTTTTGTCAAATTCATGATATGTAATTGATTCATTATTTCAAATACTAGAAGCAAATGATGTTTTCTCCTTCTCCCTACTGGAAAGACTACCGAGCACATCAATATATTTCTTTAGGAAACCTGGCATTTTTCAAAAGATAATTAATTTTTCACATAAGACATGGAATTTGTACCGTCTTTTAGCCTAGACTGATTCTTCAAGAACATTGTAAATACGTTCTGCCACAGTAAGCATGATATTTCAATTCCAAGTCAGAGTTCTTTCTATATTGCAAAACAGAAGTATTATATCTTTCTTCTTCCCTTGAGTTACCTCACTGTCATTTGCTAGACCAGCAAATATGATAATGAGGGGCAAAGTATTAAAAAACCATCAAAAATCCACAAAAATTATTCCCACACTTTCTATCTCTTCTGATCTTTTCAGGCTGATTATTTTTTAGATTTTCATAAGGGGGAGTGTATCAAATGCTTCCCTAACTGAGGACATGCCCAGCATAGTGGTGCACAGGAGATGAGATGGATCTTACCATTCTCTGCTTCCTCAGCAGTGCCTTCAAGAGAATCACAGTCAGTTTATCAGGTTGCTATTTGCAAGAGTTGGACTTTAACCTAACCACCTTCTTCAAAATGACATTTCAGTGTTTTTAAGGTCTCTGTTTACATTTAAGCATCTTGTCCGTCTTACTGAAAATAAGCCTTCTGCTACGATAAAACTGCATGCTTTTGCTTGAAAATGCAGCAGTGATAAAAGAATTCCCATGCAAACAAAGAAAAAAATCCAGATTTAGGGGCAAATGGAAAAAGCTCCTCATTAGTTTGGTGTCTTTACAAGATTTGAATATTGATATAACAGAAAAAATATTCTTATTGTACACGCCCTTACTAAAATAAAAGTTTTCAGGTGGGAACCAAATCCTTGGATATTATATATCAATCGTGTTGATTGTAAAGGAACTACTGTGACTTACACTAGCTGGAGGTGTTATCCCAATAATTTCAACAGAAATGAGATAGGTCTCTCATCATCACCACAGACGGGCAATTTTTCTGTTTGAGACACAGTTTACCAAACTGGAAGAATAATAATACTGGCCATCTCACAGATATGGTGAGAAGAGTCCTGCTTACCTTTTGCAGAAGTTGAGTCTATTATGCATGGATCACGACCACCATGCAACAGAAACAAATGAAGGTAGGTTAGCAATACGGCAGTTTTCTCCGTCTGAAGAAAACACAAGGCACATTTCAGAGGATGAAGCCTTGGTAGGCTAAAAAAAAGAGAAAAAAAAAGAAAAAAAAAAAAGGAAAAATTCTACATCTACTCAGAGCTTACTTTAAGTAACAGCAGACTCAGTTATGAGCTGAGACAAATTTACACCTGGAAGACCTGAACAGGAAAAGTGACTTAATTTTAAGCCACTTTATTGGTCCCCCAATACTGCAAATTGCAGCACTGTGTATGGAGTGCCAATTTAGCTTCAAAGAAACCAGGTATCACATCAAAAGCTCTGTAGTCATAGCAGCACAGCAAATGGCACAGAAAAAATCAGATCCTGGTAAGTAGCTTATTTCAAGGTAAGAAGAGCACAAAGAAGTCTTTCTGTTCTGCTATGCTGTGCACTAAAGAGATGCCTCTTGGTTTGGGTCAATATTATACCTGAGAATGTTTTCTGTAGTGCTGGGGGTCTGCTGGGTGATGGAGACTGTAACCTTCTTGTGACACCTTCTCATTCGCTTCCCATACTTGACATGCTTTGTATAAGAAGAAGTTGGAATTAGAGTACTTGCATTTTAAGAGCTAGCGTTTCACTTCCTGGAACATTTTGGTGCAGAGAGAAAAATTTCTTCTGTTAAAATCTATTTCCTCTAGTGTTTGTTACTCTGCAGTTTTGCTGTTTAAGACTCCTCACAGATCTAACTCAGATTTTCCATCGATAAACACCAAATAACATATGTTGGAAGTAATTATATAAGCTTTTACTCACCCCTAGATTCTTCTGAAATGAAATCTTTCAGATATCCTCTCAGGGCAGATTTGTTTCTTTTATCTCTAAGCAGTGCCAAGCAGCTGGGGCATGGACCAAAGACTAAGTACAAGCACGTTTCTTATTGCATTGTCTAAACAATATATAAAACTTAGACATTCATTTGTCATGGAAATAGATACATGCTTTTTTGATGCTCCCACTTAAGTAACTTGTGGAAAGATTTTCTCCAGTTACATTGAAATATAAGATTTCAAGGCCCATATATGAGTTTCAGGTGCTGTAGAAAATTATAGATTATATTGACTCCCCTTGGGAAGCTGTGCAAAAGAAGTTCATTCAGGTAACAATATTTTTGCTGCTATTTTATAGATTAGAAGTACTCCTGTATCTTTTTTCAACTGGTTCTATCAATTCAAATTTAGATTTGAAATAATAAATTTAAACTATGGAAAACTTTTCTGAAATATCCTTTAAGCATGTCAAATGTCAATAAAGAAAATAAATTTACATGGCCTTAATTCCAGTGAGAGATTAAACTAAGTCAGTAGCACACCATCACTAAAGACTCATATTATATATCAGATGATTTAAACATACAAATGGCAAGTCCAGCTCTAATTTTCTCTTTTATTAAAACAATCCAGAACTCAAAACCCCCTACAAAACAAAACTAAATAAACAAACAAAAAAGCATATCTTTTTTCATTCTGCTTTCTCATTTACAAGGAGAAACAAAAAAAACCCCCTTCCTCTACCTCTCTATACATCTCTATCATTGTGGAATTTTTTTTAAAAAAAGGCAATAAGAATAAAAATAAACCAAATAAAAACTACATCTATTGCTTCTCAGAGATTTTAAAGTCAGTGTAAGAGTTACTAACTGAACAGTACAGTACATGTAGACTGAAGAGAATAGTAAATGTTAACTTCAATTTTTAGCTTCCCTCTCATCCATTCTTTCTCCATATACTTTGTATATCTGAAAAAGAGGTTGGGAGAGAAACCACAGCTGTGTCTTTTTATTAGGGGCAATACATTTTTATTCAATTTGTATGAAAAGAGAAGTAAAATCTTCATGTCACTCAAATAATTTCACTAGCCAAACTGTACGCTCATAAAACTCAATCCTCCTGACAATATTTTTAAAGCACCTTTTCATTTTGTTTAATATAATTTGTATTTTATGGAGCCTTACAACTATAAAAAGTACAGGCAGTTTTTATTATTGAATCTCAGTGATTTTTTCAAGTTAATGAATTCTTACAGCACTAATCTCTTTACAAGACTGGAATTTTTCCTCTGTGTCAGTATGTGTTTCTTTTCTGCCTGCTTATATAGTGAATTATCAACAAATAATATTCGAGGAACTTTTCTTGTTGATTAAAATAAATTGGTACATGACTATTAATTTCTTTGAATAAGGATGTGACTGTAATTTTTTTCAGGTGATAATATTTTGAGCAGCACGAACCTTCTAAATTAATTTCTTCATTAATAACTGAGAAAGAGGAAATGGTGTGCAGGTCTGTTAGATTTGACATTATCAACTTGCTGACTGATCTTGAGCAGCATTTACAGTGTGTTCCTGGAAACCTTTCATCACATGATTATTTTTTACTCAAAACTTGATTTATTAGAAGTAACTGTTTAAGAACTGGACTGAAACTGGCCCAAGTGCATTTGGGAAACAAACAGGATCCATTGCATGAGTTAAATTAATTGGATTTTTGTGTCATAGATAAGATTGTCTTCTACATCTTATTTGCCCCTCAGGGATTAAATATGTAAGAAGAATGAGAAACAATGGATCTATTACTTTTAACAGACTAATCACTGAAAGTAGTTCAGTTAGGTTTTTTGTTGCTTAATTAGTTAATTTTATGTGTGGCACCGGGTCCCAGAGGTTGTTAGTTCCTAGCTTAGGATTTGAGGATCATGCCCCAAGTTGCTGAATCTCAGCTATTTGCACAGAGAGTAGGTGTGCAATTAGTTATCTAATAAATACATTTAAAACATTTTGAAAACCTCAAATGAGAGATGATTCCATTACCTTGGGTAGACAAAAATGCAATTCTCTTCACTGCTTCACTTTCCTTTTCTAACAGCAATATTTATTGTGTGGGCCATACCGTTTTTAAACATCTGGCAAATCACAGTGATTACAGTATGCTACATGCACTGAATTCAGCTCAAAATATTATCAACACATCTTGCCCTGTGTGGACCTTAACCTGCCAAAAAGGTTAATGCTTGTTCCATAGTTAAGGCTAAGTAATTTTACCTCATGGAAAAGCAATGTCACCTAAAATGGAACGGTTCAGGGTGCAATGAAGTCTAGGTCAATCCAATGAATGGGGCGAATTTGAGTGTTAGCTTCATCTCTGTGCTGGTACTGACGTGAGGCAAAGGAGAAATGCATTTGCTGCAGAGGTTGATTTAGGAATGGTTATTGGTGATGAACACCTCAGAATGCAAGCCTCCTTCTCAGCCCCATGATGGCTGCAGCAAGGGCTCTAAACTGTGACAATTGGGTCACAGATCCTCAATTACCTCATGGCTCTCATTTACCTCAGCAAGGATTTTCATCCACACAAACTTCTACTCTGTCTCTTGCTTACTCTAGAATGTGTGTTATCTGCATATTTTGGTTGGAGCCTACAAAGTTTGAGAACACAAATTAAATTAAATTAATCTCAGAATTAATCTTTAAATTACTACACAGAAAAAAAAATCACAAAATTACGACTCAGAAAGATGATGTTTCTCACCCTGGAAGAAAGAGATACATGATTTCAGAGCAGGACCTTTAAGGAAAGGTTTTTTTCATGAGCCACGTGTTTCAGAACATGGAATAAATAATTTCTTACTTGATTTATCGATCAGTTCAAAGTTCATTGATTACCCTTTTCATTTTGGTGTGTTTTAATTATATTGTACGTAGCATAATAGTAGTTTAAATAGATAAAAGATCTTTTGGCTCTTTCCCTTTATCTTTCTTAGGCATTTGGATTTAGACGTTCAATCTTTCCCCATTTCAGTAGGCCTTTGTTCATAGGCAATGTAAAAATAAAGTCTGACATTCAAGTGAAGCCAATGAAAATATTTTGAGACATGAGTAAAAGTAAATTCTGGTCATTGTGTTTCATTGTGGTTGGTTCTTTAGATTCAAAATAGCATGGTGACTTTGTGGCAACTAAAATATAATGGACATTATTTTGCATCAAAAGAGCTGCTGGTTTTTACTGTCCTCTCTGCAAACTAATTGTGGGTAAATCATGACTGTTAACTAAGTTCTTAGTTATAATACAGGTTCTTTATATACAAGAAACATGATGCATTGGATTCTTGGAACAAAGAGGACATTAAATTAGGGGTTATATAATCTTTAGAAAAAAGATATGTCTGTAGTCAGACATCAAAGTGCTTAAGCCAGCTCAGTTCCTCCTTGAAAGGCTTAAAGATCCCCAAGGAGCAGCACTTCTGATTGTGTGCATGACCAGCATAGTCTAGTTTTAAGGTTCCAGGCTGCAGTCAAAACACCCCCATGTTTCCTGTGCTGTATTGGAATGGGAATTTTAGGTATTTAGAGTATGGTCTTCTGGTGGTTTGATGTTGGCTGGATGTCAGGTGCCCACGAAAGCCACTCTGTCCCTCCCCTCCTCAGCTGCACAGGGGAGAGAAAATATAATAAAAAGCTCATGAGTTAAGGACAGGGAGAGATCATTCAGCAATTCCATCACAGGCAAAATGGAATTAAATTAGGGAAATTAATCACATTTATTACTAATCAAAGTAGAGTAGAATAATGAGAATTAAAACAAAATGTTAAAAACACCTTCCGCCCACCCCTCCCTACTTTCCAGGCTTATCTTTATTCTAATTCTCTCTCTCGTCCCTTCAAGTGGTGCAGGGGCACAGGGAATGGGTATTGCACTCAGTTCCTTACACAAGGTTTCTGCCACTCCCTCCTCCTCAGAGGGACTACTCCTTCCCCCGTTCAGCGAGCAGCTCCTCCCGCGAGAGACAGTCCTCCATGGACTTCTCCAGCTTAGGTCCCTTCCCTGGGGTGCAGTCCTTCAGCAAAGGCTGCCCTGGTGCAGGTCCCACCATCGCTGATGGGCTCAGCAGCAGGTCTGGCTTGGAGCCAGCTGGCATCGGCTCTGTCAGACACAGGGAAAGCTTCTACTCCTGCAGCCCCTGGCTGCCAAAAACTTGCCATGCAAACCCAGTACTGCTTTGCATTGACAGAATCTCTCTTCACAAAAAAATAATTGTAGATATTTACCTTATAGAAACAAAAACTGAAGGAGTATTGTAGGCGAAAACACAATAATGTTAATAATATCATCCATTCTATAAATGCTGCAGAAGTGCTACTCCTCTGTATGTAGGAATATTATTTCTCCTATTCCTAAAACTATGTATCTAAATAACCTGTCAAAAGCTGATTTTTGAATGGAAACCATTTCCAATTCAGAAGTACTTCAGAAGTACTTCCATTGCAATGGAATGGAAGCCAAAGCTTTTCTCTTCTCTGTGAAGAATCTACAATTGACAAAAGCCTAAATAACAGAGAAAAAAATATTTTGCTTTTGAAAGACAAAATATTTTAAACAGCCACATTGAAACAGTATAAACTGGATTCTCAGGTTTTCAGGCTGCACACTCGGTGCTTTCTTGCAATTTGCAAATGACCACTGACCCTTAGTGGCACCTCTTCAATGAGTACCTGACAATATGAGTTTGAAGTATCTACACTCGATAAACAGCTATTGGATTTCAGGAAGTGTTAGAAAGTGAAGGCTGAGATTAATTTTTATTTTTATGTGAACGTGCATATGTTTGTGTTTATTAGCAATTATAAAGACTTGAATTTTTTCCTGACTCAGGGAAAGCTTGTGTTGATATTGGAAAAAAATTCAAGAGTGGCTGGAGAACTATTTTTCAGCCCATATTAAATTCTTTAGAAGGACTGTCTGCCTTAGACAGCAATCAGGTTATATGGGTTCAACTTGTATTTTGAAAATAAAAAGCTTTTCTGGAGTAAATAATGTTTTCAAACTGCACAAGCAAGGTTAGAGTAATGTATCCAGAGCTAACATATGTATTTTAAGGGCAGAATTTATCACAGAAATAAAAGCAGAATCCTTTAGAAAATAGGAAATAAAATCTTACTCTACTGTACCTGTGAACTCTCCTTGGAGCTGAACATATTTTGGGCCTCTATATACCCTTCTTGGTTCTTAGGTCTGGAAAAAGCTAGAGATTGAAACTGTCCGCTGTAGTAAAAAGAAAAAAGTTCGACACCTTGTCTTCCTGAAAAACAACTTTCCTATAGTCTTCTCAATTAAACAAGAATACTTTTCATTAGTGAGTGTATGGTCTTATGAATGTGAGTGTGATCGTGTACTATAGTGCTCATTTTAAGTATGTTCTCATGCCAAGGTCAAAATTAACATCTTTAAATCAAATTCAATAGCCATCAGGCAGGCATTACAGAACACCCATAACAGCAAGACAACAATTTGCTACAGAGTTTGTAAACCAATATTACTATGTTCAAGTATTATCACCTATTATAGGGTTAGGGAAAATGGGTATTGAAGATTCGTGGAAAAGGTTTGTATCTAAGAGCTTCTGATTACAGATTTTTACTAAAAAATCTATTAAATCTATTAAATCTAGTTAGCTACAAAAGTAAATCTATTAAACTCTAGTCACTCCATATTCATATTCTGTTGTTGGTATACCTGCAGTTCTTCGGGAAAATAAAAAGAACTAATCACAGCTACTGGATAACATATAAATGCTCCCTCTGGAGAGGTTCAACATATATACTCCAGAACAAGTCTGTGCACACCATAGTCATTCTTCTTACAAAAGTTTTTAATCAATATGCTGATGTTGATCTCCATGCCAATAGTAGCAAATTTCCAGAAAATTCACAAGAGAAAATTGTAGGTCACAACTCTGATTCCCATCTTATTGTCTCCAAATCATCACATAGCATGAAATATTAAAGTTGATGGAGTCACAAAAACAGAGGGAGCAAAAGCCAGGTCTGTGATGAATAAAAAAAATATTGTTCAGATTCTAAATAGGTCTTTTACATAACTATTCAGAAACATAAATTCTGATAATGATACTCTAATGTATGAGGGAGTAGGTGTTTCCAGTTGTTTCGTTAATAGTGAGAAAACAGCTGTGATACGAGAGCAGGTTAGAAAGCTGCAGCTTGAGGTTAAATGAATTTTAGTGGATTCTGACAAGCAATGCATAAGATCAGCATGGAAGCAAAACCAGATGTAGACAGACACACACAATGTATGCACACTTGCAGGAAGCTGTATTTGCAAAACTAATTTTGCTGTATAATTCTATTGCAAGAACTATCATACCAAACATGGACAACATTATTTCAGTTCCTGACTCTGACATTCTATGGAGAAAGATACTCCACATGAGTGATGAGGTTACAATCATGCTTTTGTGAGAAAAGTGGCATCACAGCTAAAGCAACTGCTAATTCTCTGTGCAGATATTTCCTTTTCATATCTAGAGTAACCAGCATATATAGTGTTAAAATATTAAGATGTACATAAGAATTTGAGATATGAAAGAGAACCTGAATCTGCTCTTCAAAAAGTTGGTGGGTACTATTCAGATTGCTGGAGATATAATGATTTGGTGGATTATAGAAAAGAAAATGAGACTCTTGGGTTTAAATAGATCCTGACCAGTGTGATTTTAGGCTGGGGATCATGATGATTATGCATAATTCAAAGGCACAGTTCAAGAAATGCATAGGTTTCATTCATTGTTTCATAAAAACAATGTTTTTAATTTTTTTACATTCAAAATATATATCCTTAACAATGAAGGCAAGATAGCAGAACTCTCAATTAAGATCAGATTTTGCTTTACCTATAAAATAGCTTTCAGATTTGATTATCAATGTTTGCTTCATATAAAAGTTTTTACTTGAATTGAAGTTCAAATGAAATTACAGAACTGTACATATATGTCTGTAAAAGACAAACCAAACCAATTAATTTACTCAATTTTCAGCACAGCAAGTTATCAGGAGAAAGAAAAAGCCAAAAAAGAAAGAAAAAGGTAGCAGTGGATGAAATGGAGACCATGTTTTGCCATTCATAGCCATTATTTCTGTTTGAGTTTGAAATCCAGCCTGCAATTCTACCAACATACTGCTTGTGCTCAAACAAAACTTGGAGATGCCAAGCCCATGCTGCTTATGTACTGCATTTATACACAAGAAGGCTGAACCTAACGTCTGAATAGCCCAGGTCAGGCCCAGCTCAGCAGCTGGTGCTTCTCTATGTAACGTTTACTCTCATGAGCTGGGTCTTTAGCTGCCCCTTGTCTTGCTGTGTGTTTTATTTTGTGCTGAGGTAAAGAAATGTAATGGCTTCCATCTGATTTTGTGAAAGACCAGGCAAGGAGATAAAACACAGGATATTTCACTGAGTCTGGCATCATAACCATCATCAACATCAAACAAAGAAAAATATCTTGGATTTTTAGTAGGGTAGTGACACTGACAGGGCTCCATCTATCACTAGATCTCTTCGATACAGTCTGTCCTTTAGAAGGGGGTGTTGAGATGATGAGGACTCCTCTCTCAAGCCTGCATTCTGATGACTGATACCATCATTGGTTCATGTGGGTGTGCAAACACATCCACGGGTGAACTTTTGCCTCAATAAGTCTCAGATTTACACTGCTCTTCCGCTAGCAGCATTTCCAAGGTGTTGACCAGAAGAGGCCTAAACTTGCCAAAAGCACAAAGAGAAGAAAAATACACAGTAAGCATGTAAGCAATATTTAAAGTATGAACGTACAGTAGCCATAGTGGACAATCAGAGAGTTTCTGTCATTCGGTTCAAATGCACAAAAGGTATGATACGTTTCATCTGGATAAAACTGTAAATCAGAGGTGAAGTTTGGTAGACTTTTGGTATACCCCTGTGAAAATAAGTTTTCTTTGCATGTTTAGGTCTAAGTCCACAGTCACCCTTTACTCTGGCTTTATATCAATATTTTTGATTGCAGTAAATGCTTTAAGGGAGACCACTTTGACTTCGGTTTTGGTTGGTACTACTACAGACTACAAATATAGCCAAAAAAACTTTAGAGTTCTTTCATGGACATGAATCACAATTATATCCAAAATCCGGTTATATTGCAATGAATTACTATTTAATTTTGAAAAATTCTTAATTACTACTGTACCTACTGTTTATTGTCGCTGGCCAAAATGAATTTTAAACTGATTTAAAACATTGTTTTGAAATTTTAAATCTCAAAATCTATTGAGACTTTAAGCTACACAACTTTTGTAATAAAGAGCTTGTGCCTCTGGAACTGTGTAATATTAGCATGAAGGAGAAATGTGACAAGTTGCTCATGCAAAATTCCTACTTGAATAAATATTCAATAATGCTAATAGCAATGAGTCAAATCTTAATTTAAAATAATATTCCTGAACTGTCTTTGTTTTTTTTTTTTCTTTCATGAAGTGGTGAAATGGTGAAAGGATAATTAATTTTTGGGAAGTATTCTTTGCTCAGTTTGTTGGCTTGGGGTATTTTCCACACTCTTTGGAAGTTACTGGCACAAGCAGTTTTGCTGCTTTCTATAAAAATTATTTCTTCTCACTTCACAAAACAGAACACAGTGCTATTGAGAAAACAGATTTTACAGGATCACAGACTGCTATTTTACACATTCATATTAAGCTTCAGAAAAACAAATGGCCATTGCAAGCAACACAGTACACTTACCTTATTCTCTATTTTTTTTTCAATGAACATAAGAAGATTGCCTTGTGCAGAAAAATTTAAGAAGAAAATTCCTAATTAAACTATTTCACCAGCGGTAGCATTTTTAAGAAAAATTAGCATTGAATCATTAACTTCCATAACTTTTTCACCATCATGTTAGTTAAATTGGCTAATCTTTATTATCAATTACCTTGTTGCCAGTAAAGAGAAGAACCTGACAGACCTGAATCTAAGGACTGTCATTTTTAGTAAGGTTAGTGTAGAACAGAGTTGTCATTTATTTTGAAGAAAATGTATTGCTATCTGAATTTGCTAGTA
The DNA here is from genome assembly GCA_013398955.1 of Callaeas wilsoni. Classification (NCBI taxonomy): domain Eukaryota; kingdom Metazoa; phylum Chordata; class Aves; order Passeriformes; family Callaeidae; genus Callaeas; species Callaeas wilsoni. The sequence continues at coordinate 848,548 of VWPU01013720.1, forward strand.
ATGTTGTTTATGAATTGATTATCATCAGTAAAATTTTATTAAATGAAGTTGCCATAAAAGTCCATTATAGGAGATAGGGAATTTTTCATAACAATTTGCAACTGTTATTTTATTTTCTTCTCTGCTTCTGCTTTGCCAGCCCAAAACTGTCCCAGTGTTGTCAGAGCACATTCAGAACTGTCTGAACTAAGACATGACAGCAGTTTTCACCATCATAAGGTGTTGCCATGATAGAATATACATCTGGCACATACCTAAAGGGATCAAAAATCTAAAGTACATGGTAAACAAAAGTAAATGTGAAATGCCAATATCCGTTTCTGACAGCACACTTAGGAAATTCTCTAGAAATTGTAGCGTCAAATTAATTTCAGTACCTAAGCAAGTCTGGTATTTGTATCACTGGAAATACCAGTTTGCTATAGGAGAGATACTGGCTTCTGTGAAACAGACTGGGGAGCTAATCAAAATATTGTCTCCATGGAACTTGCAAAAGTGATATAGTTTCCTCTGCCACAAGTCAGTACATTTCCCATAGGGTTATAGCTAACAGGGTGAACTTCTGTAAACAAGCTTTGACCAGTATTTGCTATAGAAGCTGCAATTTTTGCCATCACTACCTTTGATCACGATCCGTTGAAAACCTGCCATCTCCTCTTAACTGAAAGAGATGGAGCCATGTCTGTACCTGGATAGGAGAACAGCAGCTGCCACCTTCCTGTTACAACATCTGAATACCTCTGACTGAGAATATGACATTCTTTTCTTTGTCTTGTCACTAAATGTTTGGCTAAAGGCCAAAATATACCTGGAATTTTGGATGAGGCATAATTTTTCAGAAAATTTCATTCTGCTTTTCCTTACAGCATAGACATTTAAAACCTGTTCCTAAGTGCTGAATAACTTTTTTTTTTCTTTTAGAATCTCTACCAGAATTGTCAGTAGTTTGTAGTATAATAAAGATGCTATGTCATTTGTGGTTCCAAACTCTTGACTAATTCCTGAATTCCTGCTGTAATAAAAGCTGCATTCCAACTTGAAATGGCTGTTTAACACTAATGGTTGGAATTATACCTAATATAGATCTGCACACAAAGTTTTGGGCAAATGTCATAGCTGGTTATGATTCAATTACATATATATATTAACAAATATTAAAAATGCATTGTACTCATATTTATTCATATCTGCAATGAACTGCCAATAAAAAGACGCTTAAGGAACATGACACTTCAGAGATTAAACGAGATATAACAAATATTACATAAGAAGGTAATAAGTTTAACTCAATTATATAGCTGCTTTATTACCAGACTGCTGTTTTGTGACCCACATGAAATGAATGTCATGTTGTCATAGCTTGGTGCCTATACCCCAGTAGAACACCAGAGTTCACTAACTGGGCTCTACTTGTGGCAGGCCAGATGATAACTTGGCTTTGCTTGTAAATAACTGGCCTGTTTTCCGGACATCTATAGTAGATTCCTCCAGAATCTACCAAAAAGGTTTTATTTGAAACTGGGATTTGTAGTGATGTCATTTAATAGGTGTTGAGTTGGTGAATAAACTATTGAATATCTGAGCAAAACCTCACACCTTGCATTGGCTCTAAATGTATGAAGGATTTTAAAAATTTTACTACTGAATAGATTTTGCTTCATAATCTTTTTTCCTTTAACATTTATAAGTCATTTAAACAGTGGTAATTGCAACTAAATACTTACTCGCTCTTGGTACCAAAGTTCTATCTGTAATTCTGCTCAAAATCTCTAGTGTGATACATTTGACATTTTCCCATGGCTCTCATCAAGTTCAAAACTTGTTCCAAACTTATGCCCTTATGCATTTTTTTTTTTTTTTTTTTGGTCATTATTCCTCTTCTGAGTCCTTGGTGCCAATGAGTAATTGGCAGGGTTTATTGGTCTTCTGCACTAGTAGTTACGGGGTTTGCTTTCCCAAACTGCTTTATTCCTCTCTTGGCACAGGACAGTGTGTACCCTTGGCCCTCCGTACAAAAGCATGGAACAGCACCAGCAGCAGACGACGAGGTGATAGCAGCTGGTTTGGCACCAGAAGAGGCAGCATCAGGAGCCTCAGCAGGAGCAGAGAACACTTTTTGTGTTCTCACTGCGTCACAAAGCCAACATGCTCTCGGCTTTCGTGTGCGAAGGAGGTTCTTCTGGTTTGATTAATTCCGTTTCAATTTCTCTCCATGGAAATTCTTATTTAAAGAAGGGAAAGAGGATGAAAGCTATTTTTTATGTCTTTTTTAAAATGTATTTGAGTCCTGCTATGCAGGTTTCTGTTGCAGAAGTACTTTGTAAATGGAACCCACACACTTCTTTATATAGATCAACCACAGTAAATGAAATTAATAAAGTAGAACAGTACAAAAACAGAAACTGGAGATGAAAATAACAGTGTAAAATACCTAGTGCTTTCTTTTAATGAAAGAAAATATTACAATGGTTTTTCCAAGCCACTTAAAATTTGCCAAGTGAAACAACTCATGGCATTTCCCTAGTGAGATTGTTCTGTTATTTAATAGGTCTCAGGAAATGTATATTTGATATTCACTTTATATTTGCACCCTCAATTTTACCATAAGCAGTACTTTCACCGGCTAATAATGTTCCTGTGTGGAGTGAACCATTTAAAAATTTAAAGCCTTTGCCTCATTCTTTTTAGAAAAATTATTTTATTACAGGAAAATTCTGATGGAATACTAGGTTGAATCAAATTCCTACTGTAATAAATTCATATGAGTCAGAAAAATAATGAAGTCTGCTGATGACAGTGGTCTATCAATTTGAGTAAAACAGTCAGTATTTTTTAAAAAATCAAATAAAGTATCACATTTTATGGTTATGTTGTGAATTACTCATACAGTGATGTCTTTAGTCTTTCACCAGATCTAGATATTTTTACCTCCAGTATTCTTCAAAACAATTTCCAACATTTCCACTTCTGTATAATAAGTACACATTCATATGAGTTAAACAGTTTGAATCTAAGTGAGAAATAGCTGAAATGTCTTCGGTATATTGTCTTCCAGTTCACTTTGAAATCACTCCTACCTATAATTAATCACAGATCTATGGAAAATGTTGCTGGTCACCATGCAATTCAAACAGATAGAATTGAATGCTATAGTAGGAATTAATAATTTGGATTTCGTTTCACTGTTATCAAAACTGGAAGTCTCCTGTTGATTTCCTGCATGTGCTTGTATTATTCTAGAACATTTCTACTATTAATAAAAAAGACATTTCTTGTAATTTATTTTCTAATCAGAGGAAACTGGCTACGTAGAATACCAGCAAATGAGAAAAATATGGAATTACATAATTTGTAAAAAGTAATTTCTCGTACAGGTTTATTGTATCATTCCTTCATTCTAGCACTGAAATAGGTTGAGCAAGGTCTCATCTGAGAATTTACAAGAAAAAAGCTATATAAGTGATTATAACAGAATCAAAGGTTACTGTAAGTGAGAATAAATGAATTCTATCCCAGCATCAGCATAGTTTCTACAACATTATTTAAGGTGTATTAGGGTGTGAGGGAGGTCTCTTTTCCTCTTACAACACAAAAAGTAATTGCCACCTGTGTCTTGCAACATATCTGTAAATAACAGATCGCAGCAATTATGGTGGTGTTCTACTGCCATGCAATGAAACGAAATGCAGCAGTGAGTGTGATTTATGGCAGAACACACCGTTTTGGTTTCTACAGCTGATAAGCAGAGAAGCATCAATTATTAAACTGCGTCGCAGCTTTATGGAGAGGCAAATAATCTGGATTTGCTTGCACAAAACAAGAAAGCAGTGGCTAATTTTATATAATGATATTTGCCTAACAAAATGGTACATTTAAAGGTCAGCTTCATAATGGAAATAAGATTTCAAGAGAAAGGTGTTCCTTCACCTTTGGTGTACCTGCACACAGACAGTACAGCATTGAGTTTTGAGTGAAATCTTACCATTACTGTTTCTTCAAATATTAGTTACAACAAACAAACAAACAAACAAATCAAACCAAATTAAAAGAATTCTTTAACGTGTATTCTAGAGAAAAAAAAAAATCAACAGTTTTGGCAGGGTGACTTTGCAAAGATGACAAAAACAATAAGGAATCAGATTACACAGAAGTCCTAAAAGTGTCTTTTAATACTGAGTTTACAAATCATAGTAAATCAGGACTGACTTCTGGTATTTCTTTTTTTTTTAAGATAGGTTGAAATTAACTTAAAGAGTATTTGTCTTTTTCTCTATGCTTCTGCCTTCCCCTCCCCTTATTTTCAGTTCATTGGAAGAAAAAAATCAAAGGTGAGCAGATATGAAAATTTTTTTCTGCATTTCCAGAACAAAAAAGCCCCATGTTTTTTGTCAAGACAGATGTTTTGTCTCTAACTCAGTTCCTATGGTTACAAAATTCTTCAGTACCTTCTGTACCAAACCAATATCAACTGTGAAAGACTCAAAAATAAAGCACTTGACTGAAAAGAAATAGCACAAAAACATGCCTAAGGGCATCTCTAGAGCTACAATTTTAGGGGAATAATTTCTTGAGGTTGACAAAATTAACATGAAACCTCTAGGTACTGTAAGCAAAGCAAATAAAGGCAAGGGGGAATAAAATCAGTGACTCTATACCTGCTGTAAGATGTTCACTTGTGTCCTGTATTTCATTCTACAAGAATGCAGACTTACAAAAGCAATGAAAGATACCGGATCTAGGATGATATGGGTCAATCAGGAAAGCCTCTGCATTTTTACGGAGCTGGTAGTAGTCTGGTCTGTACTTTCATGCTGATCCCTGGGAAAGAGCTGGTCTTGCCCTACTTCTTGAGGATTTCTTTGCAATTGCTTTGCTGTCTGGGAGCACTAGGAGTTCATAGTTTTCTCTGTGCTTTTCCCTTCAACATTCTGTCTTTGTAAGCATCCCCAGTGCTGATGGCTCTTCCTGGAAATACCCTGGCTGAATTTCTCCTCCTTGGAAGGGGTTTTTTCCCTTCTGTTATCTAATCTCAGCATGTTTCCTTTAGCATAGAGGTCATTTCATCAGTTGTAAGACATCTTTAGTCTGCCTTTAATAGGAACAGAACTCTTCATTCTATATTGCCATCTCTCAAGTTTTCCTTCAGTGCTATCACTGCTTTCCCTCATTCCTTTGTTTTCTCTAAGCACAAGACGTTAGGTTCCTTTTTGATTATCAAGAGCCTGAAGTTCCAAAGGAAGAAGAACACAAAGAAATTCATATCTGAGACACTCAGAGCTATTTCAGCACTTTCACAAAAAACGCAGTCTTGTTACCTAATGGTGACAGCCCCAGTTCTCTTTCTGATGGCCTTTCTCTGCTTCCAGAATTTGCATTATACATTTGCAAATCTTCAGAAACAGATTTAAAATATTTACAAGGCTTTGAGTGTTTTACATTTACTGTCACCTTGTAACATTATTGATCTTGAATGTGGGTGCTTGCCTTGATTTAGCAATGCTTAAAATATTTAATCCCTATAGTTTGCTTTGAGTATAATAAAATGAAAGAAAGCGTCATAAAGGAATAAAGAGTAAATTAACATATTTCTAAAGAAAAATAAGTTAGCTCATAGCATATAATAGAGTCTCACATAACGCTCACTGAACAAGCCCTTAGAAAGGCTTCTTGGGGAGATAAATTTAGGAGCACAGAATGAAGGTAGGATATGTTAAGAAAGCAGAAAATCTCTTCCAATAAGCAATGGACAAGAGATGTAAAATATAAAGGATGCTAAAGGGTCTTGTAGCAGTTGTGCTTTTATTAAATCATAGTTTTTAAAGATCACAGGGATAGGCTTCCCTTATTGATACTATTACCACTGCTTCTCTATGTTTGTATAGTAAGGATAAGATTGTTGCCCGTGAAATATCTGCCAGACAGATATACAGGTCAGCTCTGCAGAACTGAGAAACACCAAGTACTAAATCTGGAACCAGTTTGTGCACTAAGCCCTTTATATCTTGCTGAAGAGGGTAGATTAGGCTGTGAAAAGAACCTTTGTCAAAGTATTACTCTACTCTAAATCCTGGCAATTAAGGTAACCTGTTGCTTCTAATTTCATTAGGAACATAGGAATAAAGATCCAAAACCTTTCATTTCGGCATCTATATGGATTTTAAAATTGAGCATCCCTACATTATTTGGAACCTGAAACCATTTTTGCTACCCTAGAGCAATTGAGCTCAAATACCTACACTATCCCTCCGTCCTCCTTTCAGGTCACGAGTGGAGCTGAGGAAAAAGTGATCACTGCAAACAGGGAGCTACCTAGACCTTGGAGACCACCATAATTTAATATGTGCTACTATACCATCCTCCAGTTGCATGATTTTTCACCATAGTTTTATATATGGGATATAGGAAGCAGAAGTTCAACTTCCTAGTGCTTAAATCACTGGTTTATTATCCAATTGTTAAAAGTGTTTGCAGCTGTGATTTTTTTTTCTTCCAAATTTGGAAGTGTATATTTGAGTTTATACCCATCATGACAAACAATTATGATGAAAGTGGCAAAGCCTTCCATGAGATATCTCTTCCCCAATTTGATTTGTCAATCTATCTTCTCAGGGTACGCTTGAATGTCTTAGAAAGAGATTGCAATATTTTGTGTGTGCTAGAAAATAGGTTCTAAAACTATCTAGTTAGGAAAATTGAATTTCTTTTCTGTTAGCTTGTAGATCATTGAATCTCATTATTCCTCTAATTTTTTCCAGTGTCTATAAATGGTGAGCTGCGGCAACTACAGGTAAGATCTCCCAACTTTTATTATAATGTTTTCAGCATATGTTTAAAAGTACAAAACCGTAATGAGACAGCTTTAAGAACATAGGCAGCTTAAAATGGTTCTTACTGTCTTTAGAATGCTGTAACTTCCTGAAATGAAAATCAGGCAGAAGGGACAAAGAGAATAAATACATAAATAATTAAAAGACCCTACAGTTAGTAGAGCCAGGATCCCCAGACTGATGGTTTGCTATCCAGTCTGTCAATCTACAAGTACAAGCTAGCAGAAAATAGTTTGACTCATATTTTAAGTGTTTCTAAACAAGCAGGTTTGAACAAGCAGGTTTGATGAAACCTTTCTACAACAGGTTTATTAATTTCTGAGTGATAATGTATCAATTCAAACTGATCCACCATCAAAGTAGGGAGAGCTGATACTTCTTTTATCCTCTGGAAGGGTGTGCACGAATCATTAATTACAAAGCATTGCTCAGCTCCTCCATTTACGTTCATCTTGTGAAGAGATTAATAGCCATCCTTGAGACACCACCTGCTTCCCATTTATTAAAGAGATGCCAGGGGCTGGAAGTTCTGCTGGATGACTAAGGGCAAGGCAGGCTTTGATGAGCTAGCAGCACCTTTGGACTCAGGGAGGAGGCGGAGGAGAAACGAGTGCTAGTTTGTACACCGGATCCTCCCAAGCATTCCACCCACTCCTTTTTTGGACAGAGTTTCTTGTCCTTCTCAGCTTAGCTGGTTGTCCACACCTAAGGCAAAGAGATTGTGCTGTTTCAGAGAACTGTAGCTTAATTTCTTTTGAATATCTCTCCCTTTGCTCACTTGTCACACCTCAACAAACAACAGGTAAAATTTATTGCAACTAGAGTATTGTGAGTTATGGAATTTAAATTTGGAGAGCCATTTTGCATTTCATATCTCTGCTTTCTACGACTGCATCAGATTCATGCATCTTTCCATTTCATTTTAGCTTTAAACATGACATACTTCTATGTCTTTGTCTTCTGTTCAAAGTCTCCCCAAAGTCAAAAACAAATGTTTAAGTACTGTGAGGGGTTCCCTTTGGATTTTTTAAAATTTTATTTGTCGTTGATGTTTCTTTTTTGCCATTTCTTCTCAAATATGAGTAAAAGATTGAGTAACTTGGGTAACATATTAAGTGTTTAATCTATAGTTCATCCGTCATTTATATTTCTCCAGACTATTGAAAAGATTGTTCTTCAATATCTTCATAGCACCTGGATTTCACTCAGTTCTCAGCTGCAGTGAAGATGATAACATTGGACCCAATAACTTAAGAATTATGAAAAAAGGATTCACATTTGCAGAAACTGAAATTACTAATGGTTTACTGTCAGTGCTAATAATATAGATAAAAGATTTTAAGATTGACATTTACATACAAAGAAAATCCCACGTGGCATAATATGCTTGAGATTTTATTGAGTTTTCTATATTTATATTCAGTAAGTTTCACAAAATAATGTTTTGAATATTTCTTCCAAATTTACCAGTTTGCAATCTTTAGCTGCAGTTCAGTTACCAGAGTTGAGCACCACATAATCCTATATATATCCCCAAAGAGGAATTTAATAAAGTGCTTATTCTGATGGCTAAAATGTATCTTTTGAAGTTCATCTATCTCACTATTTTAATTCATTAATGGAGGACAAATTGAGATAATAATGTATATGCTAACTTGATACACAGTTCATAAAATATTAATTTCAAATTCTTACAGTAGTTTTCACAAATGCAATTAGCATTGTGTTATTCCAGTCAATGTATGAAAAGAACACTTCTGTGCATGGTGGAAACTGTTATCTGTTACTTCAACTGAAACAGAATAATTTTCAAAATATGATTACTGAATATTTTCTGCAAGCAGCCTACAGTGAAAATTACTGACAGAAATTATCTGGCAAGATAGAAAAATAAATTGTTTCATAAGACGAGAAATAATCATAAGTAGCAAAATAAGTAAAAATAATTAGTATTACACTTTTCAAGATTACTCAAGTCCTGAAGGAACTAGCTTTTTTTTTTTTTAACACATTTTGAAACTTGATATGAAATAAGATCTTAAAAGAAGGTTCTCCAAAGATAGTCCATTTGGAATAGTAAAGTTTTGCAAGATTCTTTGTAATTTATTGTTGCTCCATTAAAGCCTGAACTAACATAAGATTCCTTTTATTTGAAAGGTATTTTTGTGAGGTTAAGAGTCTTAGGAACTAATATATGTTATCCATAAAGTCATTAACATTAGAAATCCTCCTCTCTCTCTTCCATGGCATATAAGAATATTGATGTAAAGCACTACAGTAGAGAGTGGGTATCTGAAATATACCTTTTTTTCCTGCTTATGAGTAACCATATAATTAGCTGTAACACAGCTCTTGTTTATGTATTTTAAATTACTCTTAGCTGTGACAGCAGACTTAACAAAAGGGAAGACTAATTTTGCTTCCTATGTTCTGGTCATGCATAATTCACTGGAGGCACAGTATAATCCTTCTAGAGACTTCCTCATGCCAGGAGTTTTCTCTTCTTATGCTGATGACTTCCAACCTGTTTCATGTAGGTTTAGGGTCTGGGGTTTTTTATCTAGTATCCTTTCTTCTTGCAAATAAAAAGACAAATGAGATCATTATGTATAATTTTGCTTTTATTGTTATCCATATTACATTATAGTACATCCCTGGGCAATACAAGTACTTAAGTCATGTGGATAATATTGCAATGAACTTTCCTGGGTGAAGCATAGATATAATACCATTTTCATTACGGTTAACGAAAATATTACAGACTGATGGTTTGGTCAGGGAAATCTGAGACACAGGATTTCTTCTTTGATTAAAAAACAGTCAAAGCATAAATCTGCAGACAACTGAATTAGTCCATTTAGGTTTTTTGCTTTTCTTGTAATACGTGGGAAAGACTTCATTATTTTGTCTCCTATTGCACACAACTATTAACAATTTTGTATGAAGCTATTCCTATGAGCTGAATGAAGTAACTGCATAGAAGTTATATTTGCATAATTTCCTTTGGCTGTGTCTTTGGCAACTGTAACATCAGTATCTGTTTAATAGGTGTGGGGGTACTAATATTTCTTTTCCTTGTTTAACTGAGAGATTAGTGTTTTCAGTTTAGACACATTAAAATCACTGGTTTTGCCTCTCCTTCCAGAGTTATTATTTATTCAGATGTGCATCCCAAGCAAGAACTGCACATGAAACTAAATGTTACTGAAATACCGAAATTTTGTTTGCTCCTTAATATTTAACATATTAAAATAAAAATATTTAGGGAAAAAAAGACCTAAAGAAGAAGTGAAAAGAGACCTGGAGCCTAGATATAGAGTACCATAGTCTTTTTGCACCACTTTCATTCTGGACCGAGTTACCAATGATGTGATCCAGAATTTGAAATTGTGTAGGCTCTTGGGTTTAAAGCACTTTGAAGCACTTTATTCACCATAAAAATAAAATTTCAAAGTACAGGTGAAAGTATTAATAGAGTTACATGGAATTTTTCAAATTTCAGCCTAAACAAAAATGACACCATAGCTATAAAAGCAACATAGAAAAAAATAACATGTTGCAAAATTAGTTGTTTGCTACCCTTTTGTTTCAAGTAATTTTTCTCAAAAGACAAATAAATGAGCGATTATATCACAAATTATAAAGATTAATAGAATGTAATGATCTTTATTCAGTAGACTTTGAATGCTCAATAAAAATGTCTGAAGACTGAAGGAATACTTACTGAATATCCCTAGAGGAGTTTACAAATAATCCTTCTACAGTGTTGGTATTCTCCAATATAAAAATATATATAGTGCTTAAAATATTCATTAGGCTTCTGAAGTGAGATAAGAAAAGTAATCACTCTAATATGCAGTGATAAGATGCACACACTGAATAAATGTGCTTTTGGTTCAACTCCCCTCTTTCTCAGCACCAGTGGAATTTGGCTTGTCATACTGGTACAGCTGCTCTATTTGCGTTCTTGTGTCAAAGTTGCAACCACACACCATCCCCAGAGTATCACATCAATCACAAGCAGGAGATGGCTAGACTAGATCCAAACAATGCAAGAATACTTCACTTTTTAAATTACAAGCTCATTATTACACGTGTATGCCATAACAGTGTATGTCCAGTTTTGAATGAACATGATTGCCCAAATAATAGATTTTGTTGCAGGTTCCTGTATGTCTTGAAGACATTCTGACCTATGCTATTATTTATGGGTAGTTTTTACACGTTGTTACACAATTCTAAACAAAGTCAAATCATGTGGCCCCAACACAACAAGATGCCTTTCACCAACAGCAAGGTCCTTTTTCTTTCCAAGACCTGTAAGGGTGCAGCTTTCTAATATGTAACTAAAGGCTTTGCTAGCAGGGCTGAGCCATGGCTCTGTCCTGGTGTGGTGGGCTGGCCTTGGCTGGATGCCAGGTGCCCACCCAGCTGCTCTATCAGTCCCCCTCCTCAGCTGCACAAGGCAGAGAAAATAAGATGGAGAGCAAACTGTAGGTTGAGATAAGGAAGTTTACTATAGCAAAAGCAAAAGATTGTGTTACATGTTAGTTCATTCTTTGCCTTTACTTAGAGCTGAAGAGTGAGTCTTTTCTGTGCACTATTGCCTAAATATTTCTAGGGATTTGTTGGGGTTTTTTTCCAAGTCAAATATTTTATTCAGTCCAAAACACAATGTTTAAGTTTTTCGTTCATGCAGGAGGAAAACAAGCCAAAGTGAGCAATGTGATTCATGTTTTATAATTTAATATTGATTATGTTTGAGGTTTACAGTGAGTGTTCTGGTCACATAAGTTTGATTTTGTTGGTGCTATTACCAATTATTTTTTCATGAGGATCCTCCATGAACAGTTGCAATGACTTTGTCACGGGCAACTACATTTCTACATTTTTCTCTGTGACGAAGAAAAAAGTCTTGGGCCTATACTTTAAAATTAAATTAGTTCAGACCTAATTAATTTTTTTTCATAGATAAGAGCTACTTATTATTTCTAATAACATTTATAAAGACTAGTTACAAAGAAGGGCACATTCTAGTGCTGTAAAATCCTTCCAGGGAATTTGGGGCTGGAGAGTAATAGAACCTGTAAGTATACATTAGAGGTTCTTCCTGCACTAGTTACCAGTTGAAATCCTCACCTGGATTTTCCAGCAGGAGGAAATTGTTGATGATCATCCAGGCTTTTGATCACATTAAAATATTCTTCTATGGAAGGCAAGCTGAAGATGTACATTATAATGGTAAAGAAATTATAAGGAGAGAAAAAGGAGAATTTTTTTCTACATTTCCTTTGAGCAGACTTTGGCTATTGATTGTAATTACTGCATTTAAGAGAGTGCAAAACCTGTTTTGCTACTGACCATTGTTTCAATGATCATGCACTTTTTGGCATAGCAAAGCAGATATGAACCTTCTGCTGACAGAGACACTTTGTCTTTCTGATTATTCACATATGTCAGACTTCATTTGAAAATACATTATCATATGCATATAAATGTCCCTGAGAAAAGCTTAGGAAAGGAATGTAGAGTATTCTACTATGAAGAAGAGAATTTGGGGAAAATTATTAAGAGATAAAATTAATAAAAATTTACTGCTTTTTACAAATCTCTTCTCTCTTTTGGTTCTTATATCCTCGTAACAATAGCAACACTTTTTCTAATTAGGAATTTGTATGGCTCTAATTTTGCTCTTTCGTAGAGAAAAGCTGGCATGTTTGTATCACTCCGATTTTGGTGATAAGAACCCTTATTGTGTGGACTTTTTCCCTTTGTTTTTCATCTTGCTGCCTTCTGGGAAATATATTAATACATGAAGCACTGGGATTAAGGCAGCTGAATTCTGTCTTTTGACTTTCTGCCAGCCTTTAAGTCCTAGAGTCCACAGAACTGTCCAACCGCAGGCTGTTATGTGAGTGTAAAGCCACTATTCAGGAGGAAGGATGATTAATATCCGTGCACTGCTGCCCCAAGGAGCTGACCTCTGCACGGGTGAAGCCTGGTTCAGTGCAAAATGCCTAACTCATCTTTCATTAAAATTATCCCTCACAGCCACAGCGCAGCCAAGATATTGAACCCTTAAGTGAATCACAAAATGATCATTTCATGAATAAATGTGAGCTCTCCATGTATAGTTTTTACAAAGGGAGCTGTGTAGGAACTGAGGTGAAGGAAATGTGTATGTGTACGAGGAGGAGAACAATGCATAATGTATGGTTATTTTTCCTTTCTCTCTCACGTGTCCTTAAATTGCTCAGCTGTAATATTAGCAATTACATGAATCATGCTACTTGATTTTAACCTTCTCAGTTGTTATATAACAATAGCTTAGGAGCTTTATAAATCACTTTCATTATGGCTGTGAAACTGTTCAATTATTCAATTTTTAAGAACAAACTATTTTCTGGGTCTTCTTTCTATTGCTTTCAGCAAATTATCCCAGAAAATCTATCTGTCATACTGTGGCACTTCTACATCTTAACAATAATGCAATTAGAGCTTGTTAAATTTTTTTTTTAAATTCTTTGTTATGTTTATACTTCATTCCCTAAGCATCCACTCTATGGACTTCTTCATAAGCAAACTCTATGTAAGCAGAGTCTGCATCCAGTATTTTCAGGAGTTACTTGCTTCTTCTTTCATTTCTGGGAAAATTTCTATCACCTAAAGTCAACAGAGGGAATAAAAGTAAGCAGTAAAAAAGCCTCTCAGGTTAGGTTAGCCTATCAGGTTTAGTCAATACCAGAAACAGCCAATGGCAAAAAATATTAGCAAATTTAATTGTGCAAATGAAATCCCTAAAGGTAGCTGTGATATTGATCAATTACTTCATGTAGAAGAGATGTATAGAAAGGTCAACAATTACTAGTGAGGTTTCATTGCTGTAGAGGAACTTTTTCTCCTTTCAAAAACCCCTATTTGATAAAATGGTATTTCAAAAAAGTGAATTTTAAGTTTCCAATTTAAGGAAGACTTGAGCCTCTGCATTCTTATAGATATGTGCCATAATAGAGTCAGGAATAGAAAAGGAAGAAGCTCTGCAGCCATCTAGGCTCTAAATATTGATGGGAGCTTGCAAGTTGCTTCTCAAATCTGTTTTCAATAGTATATTAACATTTGTATTGGAATGGAAAAACAACGGTTAAAGAATTTGCCTACTTGTATTTAAGAGAATAAAAAATAAATACCAAAGTCGTTCAATCTGCATTTTTAAACTAGAGCTGGGCTGACTGAAAATTCCAAAGGAATAAATAAACACCTATATCAAAAAGCATAAAACCTTAAGGAACTGAAAAAGCTTAGCCTCAGAGGACTGCTGAGAGAGATCATGCTGCTTTTTGGGATTTATATTGAAATTCTGATAGCTTTTTTTTCTGATAAATATTCTGTAAGGTTTGCTTGTTTCTTTCTACAGAAAAGTTAATATTTTTTTCAGTAATTTTCAGTGTCATTCCCACTTGTGGTCCAAACTGTGTGTTCTAAGATGGCTGCAACTACTCTGACAGATATTTTAAATTAATTTAAATTAATTTAGATTAAATGGAAATAGTGTGGATTTAGACCTGATATAAGGTAGAATATTTTTCTTTTTTTTTTTTTTGGTTTAGTTTTGGTTGGTTGGTTGGATTTGTGTGAGGAAATGCTTGGATATTAGATTCTTTCTCTCCTTTATCTTATCCAGAGATTTTAGGAAAACACACAAGTATTCCATCTTCTTTTTCCTTTACCAGAAGGTCCACACATAATCATCTACCTCATTCCATGTTCATCATTAATTAATGCTAGAGTGAGCTCCAGAAAAGAGAGACATTGAAGTAAGAAGACAGATAGCTGTGCTGCTTTGTGGCTCAGAGTTATGAGTTCAGTGCCTAAACTGTGGCTCTGAACAGTCCCTAGGCTTTGATTAAGTGCGTGTGCTATTCACTTACTTGCTTTTCTGTAATACCTTTTTGAAAAACTGTGCCTTTGTCTCAGAAAAAAATCATTTCTTCCGACAAAACATTTTTCTCTGTCCTCTTTACATAATGAGCACTTGGCTGCAGACCTGTGGCAGGGTCTGTGCCAGCGCGATCCATCACAGGGCAAGGGCAAGGGCAAGGGCGGGCTGATGATCTCCTGGGCAGGAAGGGCTGTGCTGGCAGAGGCTCCTGCAGAGCCGCCTTCTCAGGACCTCGAGCTCCACTCCCGCAGCTGGACATGGTCAGCAGCCACATCTTCAGGACAGCAAGGATACCTGGCAGTCGCTGGAATCTCTGAAGGAATTTAGATGTGTTAGATATGTTTGAAACTAGCTTCCAATAGTTTTTGCTGAATGGCAGGTACGAAGAGAGCTAGAATCTCCTGTGAGCAGGTGAGTTCTAGCTCTGCCTTGTTATCGTGACTTCCATATCTACAAACTACATTTATTTTAGAACCCTAGTCCTTCATGGCCCCTTCTTGTTTTCTCCCAACTTGAACAATTATTCTTTCTATGATGGAAGAAGAAACAACAGTCACAAAATTTGGTTTGCAATTTGACATTGGTACTGACACTGTGTCCTCACATTGCAAATAATAGTACTAGATAAACTGCTCAATTAGTCATGAAAAATAAAGGTCTCTCCAGGAACTTCACTCACTATCAATTGTTTCTAGTGACATTTATTTGCACTAGTCTATGTGAAATAGACAGTTACAATCATTATCCAAAACACAGGAAGCATATTTACTTTTTAAATGAGTATTTCATAATTTAACAGTACTCTAAAAATGAATTTAACACTCAAGAAAAGTGTTGACAGCCTTGGAAATTGATTTGTGTCTTTATCTACAGAGGCCACATCACTAACAGAAGTACAAGCTTCCATCATAATTCTCTAAAAATAAGGCAGCTGAATTATTTGCTCTGTTCCCTTACTGGTCTTTAATTAGAAAATTATACAGGAAGAAATATTATGCAGCTTAAAGCTTCATGAAATGAGAAAGCAGAGATGAAGGGGAAGAAGCAAAGACAACTGAGAACACTTTCTTAATTATTAGATTTCATAATTGTTTATGATGACATTTGTGGGTTTATGTATATACACATGAGTTAATGAAATAGCTTAATGAAAGACACAGGATAAAATAATTTAAACAATCTTAATTTTTTATTTTATTTTAGTGGAACATTATTCTTGCCCCTAAATGTTTTTCATTACTGATATGGAGACTATTACATCCGTATTGTTTACTCGCTTCTCAGGTTATCTATATTAATATATTTTTCAGAAATCCAAGATCTGGGTATTTTAACTCTGAAGACAGCATAGTATGAGCTGTATGTGTGTTCCCCTGAGTTTCAAACTAGCCTATCTTTGGTTTACTTTTCAACATAAACCGCAGCAGACAATATATTACTTTATATAATAGCTAAGAACACTTTGCTCTTTACTTTTAGAACCAGTGATTTGCAGTGGAACAATACCGTTGGTAGTAATGCAGAATTGAGCAGAACCCCAGCTCCAGAACTTACATGCCAAAGAATTATCCAATGATGGCTCTGACCGTAACAGGCTGCTGTGGTAGGACAAAGTTTAAAATCTGTAAGAAGGAATCAGACCTTCAGAGAATTTTTTTAGCCCAAAAAAACCTTCAAAAATTACCAGACAGTAACAGTTTTTATTCACTTCCAAGCCAAGAGTACATATTCTTAAAAAAATCCCAATTAATTTATTTGGCTTTAATAAATTCACTTAATGATGAAATAGAAAAGAATTACAAAAACAATTAACCATTAAGAGATCTTGCTTCACAATCTGAAATCCTATTAAAATCTACAGTTATCCAACCTATTATTTAGCTTATTATTTTGACCTATGTAATTATTGCATTAAAAAAGGATTTATGCAAACAAATTCCTCGAGCAATTTAATTTTATTAGTAAACAGAGATGGTAACAGCAGCAGTGACTTTTTCACTTAGAGCAAATAAAATGGACCTTTTAAAAGTATATAAAAATACATAGTTAGCATTTATAAATATGAAAAATAAGTTATAATTAAGGGTCATATAAGAATAAACATGTTCTTCTAACAAACATTTATTTTGCTCTTCTCTAAGCCTGTGGTGGTGGTTTGAAAAATCACATCAGTACTTCTGTGAGATGTGCCATGGGCCATTGGAAAATTAGGATGAGTTCTGGAGTTTTGAAGGATGGGAAGTGGTAGGCTGTGAAATGAGAACAGGAGTTCATCTGTATCTTTTTGTGTGGTCATTATGCAAGTATACATATAAAAGATTCATAATTTAATGTAGAAAAGAATAGTTAATTCTTATTAATTTTTCTTTCATTATTTAATTTTAATTTAATTGGGTTTTCTCAAAATTAGCTCCCCTAGTTCTTCTGTGAATTTTTTGATTCTGGCCCTTCTGGAGAGCAGTGGGGAGCATATGACATGAGAGCATACGGACTCATCAGAGGTCACATCGTAGCTGCCCAGCAAAGTAAATGAGTAAGAGCTGAATACTGTAAAGAACTTTGTCCAGAAGAGTTTAGGTCTTGAAAAAACAACTTTATATGTTTTTCGTATATGTAAAAAAATGAACATAAACTGTAAATGCATGTGCAAATATGTTCACAGAAAAACTACTTGGTAGAAGAGCTGTTTTCTTGTGGTGGTGAATGCAACTGATAATAATAATAATCTGTTTTAGAATAAAGATGTTGATAAAGTAGTGTATTAAGAGGTTATAACTCTACCAGCTTTCTCTCAATCTCAATTTTTACTCTAATATATATTCCTCCAGTGTCACAGTGAATAGAAACAGAATACATCCAGAGACTGCCTTTCTTTCTATTCATTGCAAATGCTGATGCTTTCTATTTGAAGTAAAATTGCAGAGCAGCCTCTGCCATTTTCGTTTTTATACTTAGCTTTTCACTGCTAAAGTACTGTGCAAATTTATGGTAAAATTTGTTAATGTTCCCAAAAGTAAATTTTTCACTTTAAGGAAGCACAATATTCTTCATCTGGGGACTGACTGATTGATATCTCCTGGTGCTTTATTCATGAGCTGGAAAAGACAACACTTTTCCCTCCAAAGAATCTTTGTTTTCACTTTTAAAAGTAGTCATTAACTTGTAAAAAGAGCTGTCACTGATGATGACAAGATGTCCTACAAATATTAGCGAAGTATTTGTAGGGTACCTTGTAGAGGAATATCACAAATATTGAAGTAAAACCTGAAATATGAGATAAATAGTAGGAGACAGTTTCATTCAAAGCAGACTTTTCATGAGTGGTGAGCTCACTTTGAGGCACAAGTCCTCACATTTAAGAAACTCTGTCTTATTGTAACAAACAGTAGCAGTTTTCTGCCCAGCCCATCTGAGGAAATGGATTTACAGGGAACATAGATTCCAACAGATATTGAGGTTCCCACATACATTTGTATGGAGTAGGAGGCTTTCATATAGACTGTGCTATTGATCCTTGATGAGTGATGACAATTCTAGGACAAGACAGATTATCTCTATAAAAGTTAATTTGGGACACTTTTTGTTTTGGAGATTTATGTCAAGATAATTTGGGGACTGGGAGACAATAGAGAAGACAATAAGCTAGTTCTGGAGGGAAAAAAACCCAACAAAATAAAACACAAAAAGAATTCTGATAAAAAAGCAGTCTCCTATAAAGCATACTGGGAATGATTCATAAGGAAAGTAGAAACTGATTCTGCTAATTGATTCCATACATATCTAGCTGCACTTTTCATTCACAATGCCTGTTGCAGTCTATATGAAACCAGCTTGATTTTTTTGATAGCTTTTGCATTGCATTCCTTAGCCCCAGCTGAAGATAAAACCACGTGTGGGATCTCAAAGCTGACTTGCTACTACATTTCTTGAGTGGGCAAAGGTTGAATAGTTCTGCAGAGGATTAAACGCTGAAACTGCATGTAAGCAAAGAAGGAAATGATACGGCCGGACTGCTTGGAGAATTGCATCACTGTTTCCATGGTTTATGATTTTGTATCATGAAAAGGCATGGAAACTCCTTCTGGGTATGAAATAATAATCTGTTACAACATGGTTTATGGAGTGGTTTGACTTATCCGAGGAAAAGAAATATGAGATAGTGCTGTGTATTTAATGATGAGCTCCTGGTGATAGGGATGCAGCTTTTTTAGATCTCTTGTGTTTTGTAATGATATAATTTAAAAAAAAAAATCAATAATACTCATAAAATCAGGTGCTATTTTACATGTTTTCATAGTCCCATATATGTAAAAAGCAGAATGGCATAATTTTCTTGTCTCCCTGTTTGCTATCTGAGTAATACATAAATTATTCTGTACTGATATATTACAAACTGTCTAGAAGAATAGGGAAACCATATTTACAATGGTTTCTGAGGAAACATAGCTAATTTTTAAAGATAAACTTAGTGATTTATTATCTGCCCTGTCTACCTGTTATGTTCAGTGCACTTCCACATCATTAACTCATTTCTTGAAAAATCTATACAAGCTCCATGTTAAAATGAATTATAACTAGTCTGCCACCCAGAAAACAATCCTGTAAACCTCTCCTGTTATTTTCATTTTTAATGTATTACAAAGGAATAACAAAAATTAAAACTAATGTTACTCCATTAGATTAAGTGAAAAGAAATATTAAATTTAACCTATTTTTTTTTAATTTGAGAGAGCAAAATTTTGCTTTTAATATAAGAAAAAAAAGATTTCAAAACAGAATTATTTTGCCTTTCACAGCTAATTTTAAAATTAATGATAAGTATGCAAAGTGAAAGAAATTTAACTACATTTGTCATGGATTGAAAACACCACTTTTTAGAATATGTTTTATCAAGTATGTCCTTAATAGTTTGCTCTATCATTAACACAAACAGCTTGAAATTCTACTCATTTTTTAGAGAGGGAAACTTGGAATTTTCTCTATTTCAGCAAGAAAGTAATATACTAGGCAGTTTCAGAATCAATGCATCTCTGTTTGCAATTTTGAAGACCTCTGTGCTGGTCTTTGTGAAGATCTTTGTACCGAAAAAGCCAAACCAAACAAAAAGTAACCAAACCAAAAAACTAAACTGAAACAAAACCAAAAAAACATATAAAGGGAATGCTAAAAGAAAAAGAATGGAGATTTTTTTTTTCCCTGGTTAAGAGTGGACACTGAAGAAGATTTGAAATTATAGGAATTCCTAGAACAGCTAGACAAGATCCCCCCTAGCATATAAACAACCTATAGAATAAAATCCTGGGTGTTTTCCTAGGAAGGTACAGTGTAACTAAGAAACATGAAAAAGAATGGAAGGGATGAGAGGAAGGCAGACTAGGTTTCCTCTTCCCAAAATAGACATAAAATAGGGGAGATATGATAGAAATCCTTACAGTGAATAATATGTAAGAGGTAAAAACAGGTTTTACTTTTTGTCGTGGTTTGACACTGCCCCA
>VWPU01013722.1:0-90193 GCA_013398955.1 Callaeas wilsoni
CGCGCGCCGGGGGCGCCCGCGGGTCCGCGCAGGGGCCGCCGCGGGAGCGGGAGCCGCCCTCAGCGCTGCCCTCAGCCGGCGGCGGGGGTGAGGGACGGTGGAGGTGGTGTCGCAGGAGGTTACCCGGGTAAAAGCTTGAAGGAAAAGGCTGCGTGCAGCCTGTTGCTTGCTGGCTGTGCTGTCCGAAACTGTGGTCGTAGTGTATGACAGCGTTTCTGTGATGAGACGCCCGGACCAGGGAGAACCCACAGACGCACCGTTACCTCCCCTGGGCTGAGAGTTCTCCGTGGCCCTGGGAATAAACCAGGCACGGAATCCCTCCAGTGCGGTGAGACGGACTGGGTTGGAAGAGTACTCACGTGCAAATGACATACTGATGGATTGCGATGCTCTCAGTGGCAACCAGTTTCAAAATGATAGGATAAACTCTAGAACATGATTAACTTGCCTAACAGGAAACAAAGGTGGTTTTGACTTAATATCATTAATGAAGGAGCTACTGTAGTTCCTGAAGAAATAAAATATTACTTACTTGCTTACTATCTCTGTAGTTCATATTTTTACGAGTTCTCTTCACACAGTGCACTTCAGGTCTTTTGTATAAGGCCTCTTTGCATTTTGTTTAACAAATGCTGTTTCACAAAGCAAAGTTTTTTGAGTTGACGAGCTCAGCATCCCAGTAGTTTCAATAGGAACTATATGCTATATAAAGCTGTTAGAGGACGTAGTTTCAGGAGGTTGAGCAGAGTGTACTTTTTTGCAGAAATCACGGAATACGCTGCCTAAGTTGTATGACTAAAGCAGCAGTTGTCTTCGGCAACTTTTTAGTTTCTACTTGTACAGTTCACTTAGCATTATTTAGGCAAATAAGGGCTAGGAATGCATTTCAGATAGTTTAACACTTTTATAGAGTTCTGTACAGTTCTTAGAGTAGAATGGTTGTCAGTAACTGCACACAGGTTCTAGTGTCTCATTCTGAAGTAACTGAGATGATGCCATTGGAAGGAGAAACCTGCGAGTGTCTGTAGTCAGTGCTGTTTTTAGAACAGTGCTGAGAGAGTTTAGCCTCTTTTTGATACATTGATTTAAAGAATTTTTACTACTGTTTTCTTTTACTGAATTTCCAGTGGAGTGCCAGCAGGGGAGTGTTAGTTGGCAAAAATGTGATGGAGAAGAGATTGTGTTTCTGGAGAAGATGATGGTTTACATGAAGGGCTAAATCTAAAGAAGTTTGTATTATACTGGGGGAGCAAATGTTATTCTAGGGGAGCAAGACATCAATTTGAAGATAATTGATCTACATTTTGATCTTGGTCCAGTACATGCCCCAAGACATAAGCTAGGAAACATGGACTGAGGAATCAGCTTCAGAGAAACAAAATATGTCAAAGATGTGATTTTAAAAGAGGTGAAAATACTGAAGAAGGAATACAGGTAATGAGCTAAGATAGTGTAATCGAATATTGTGTGAAAGAACACAAGTGTAGTGCAGCTATTAACTCATCAGAAAATGGAGGAGTAGGTCAGGATGCTAAATGTAAACTTCACCAGAGCTTCAGGTGCGATTTTCATTTAGATTTGGGAACATGTGTGTGAACCTTTGTTCAGGGCTGGGGAACCTGGCCCAGGGCAGAATGCTTATTCATTAGTCCTTGATAGCAAAAGTAGGACTATGACAAGTTTATGTACCTTTTTGTCACACTATCCCTTGGCACTTGAGTTATAATTGTGAATTTGTTTTTTATCTTTTGTGTTTACTGTGGGGGATGCTTGCATTGCACAGCCTGTAGCAAATGACCAGGTATCTGCTATAGCTGCGTCAGGCAGCTGAATTTGTCCAGTGGTCAGTCCTGTGGTGGAAGTATGTAGTTATTCATAGCTGCTCACGGTTTGATTTGATTGTCATCCCTTGACATCTTTTGGCCTAACTTAGAATTAAAACACTTAATTTGTAAATCCTTTTCAGAAGCTTCTCATGTTGTGTTGGAATTGTAATACTTGCTGCAGTCTTTGTGTAAGATTCCTATGCAGTCTTTAGAATTAGGAGGAATCTCTTTGTACAGCACATTTGTACCTTATCTAACATTAGAAGGTCTTAGTCAATGACTTGGGCTCTGGTTACCAGATCTTGCCTTATAGTTGTGTATACACAAAAAAGAGACTTTTTCTGGAATTAGGAACATGAGATGAAGGGAAGCTAAAATAAGGGCCCCAGAATATTTTTAAAGCAGAAACTGAACTTTGAAGTTCAAGCGTTTTTTGTTGATGCTGATGCCAAGTGCAGAGGATACAGTAATTATGCGATGAACCTCTGTGCAAAAAGGAAATGGGAAATACTGAGAAGTGCACAGGAAAGGGGGTCAGAGGAATTTCACTATAACCTGAGAAAACACTGTAATACCATGCTTGAGAGAGGGAACAATACTGGTACAATACTGGCTGATACACTTGGAATTGTGAACAAATTGTTCTAGGGATTGAACCCTGCTCTAGTCAGCGGTGCAGGACTTTATAAATTCTTTTTATTCAAAGAGATTAGATCAAGTAAATACCTGAATATCTCACCAATTTTGTGTATTAGAAAAAAAAAAGAAAATCACAAAAACCCTCAAACCTTCTCCCTAAACCGGTCAAAAGGGTTAAAATACGATTGTGTTTTGTGTTTATGGTAATTTATGTTAATCAGTACCTAGTATTCACTGAAAAAGCTGTCAGGTAAGCAATACCCATTTTCCATTGAACCATGGTCTTTGGAAAGTTACAGATAATGGAAATAGTTGTGCAGTGTTTCTTCCATGAGCAGAGGAACTGTAGGGCTTAATTGCTTCAGACAGTTCTGCTTGACTGTACAGTCTTTTTTTCCCCCCTCTTTTCTAGCACAGTTTACAGATGTGTTTATTGCTGTGTATGGTGTATTAATTCCCCTGTTTAAATCTATTAAAACAGCTGTAACATTTTAATATTCTTTTGGTATTGGCTGACATTATGAAAAAAGGAAAATCTACAGTCTGTACAAACTGAGAAGTTGTGCTGTTCAAAAATTCTTCTAGCATACTTTGAAGGTGATGCCCTTCAGAATACTGAAGATTTAATTGTGTCTTGGTTACAAGAGTGTTTAAAGTTTAGACAAAAGACCCTGTCATTGCTGTAGCTGTCAAGGTGCCAACATTTTCAAGATAAAAACGTCCTTTTTTTTTCCTCTTTTCATTGCCTAATAAGCAGGAGGACTGGATCCAATGTACGCTGGCCATTGCATGTCACTGCTGCCTGCTAGATTTAAAATATGTTGTTTAGTCATCTGGTTGTTCTGTAAGTACAAATGACAGCATGATTGAAGTGTACGGGGTTTATCTGAACACTCCAGAAGACTGGGGTTAGTGGAAAAAGACGAAGAAGTGTTCTGCAGTGAAAATAATAATCTTGGTAGATTTCTAACCTCTAACTTTTGAGCCTCCCAACTTGTTGAGATACTGTAATACTTGAATTTTTATCTGTAGTTTTTGCTAGGAGAATATTGCATTGCAAGTACGTTTTGCTCTTTTGAAACAAGAATTCGTTTGTTAGATATTTCATCACCGGCTATTATGATAGCTAAAAGTGGTAAACTGTGAGGAAGCTTTTATTTAAGATCCTAAGTAAGGGGTAGTACTCAAATAAGAAAGAGACATGAAACTTTTAATTTGTTGGTCTGATTTGGAAGCAGCCCTATGAGATGTAGTACAGTCATTTTCTAGTGTGTTCTGTTAATTAAAATTCAGGAGGCATTTTCCTGTTCCCTGGCTTAACTGAAGTTCTTGCTGTGCTTTTGTTCCATATCTGAATAGATGTTGTTGAAAGCCAAAGTGTAAGGGAGAACTTTTCAAAGCCGGCATGACTCACTGAACGGTGAGAATATCACAAAGTGTACAGGCAGCTGTGTTCACAGGGCCGTTTTAAACTGACAGTTAACTTTTCAGTGGAAGGTAAGCATGAAGGTTTTTAACTGTTGAAAAATCTGCAGTAACTTCATTCTAATATAAGATACTCCTCAAGGTATTTTAACAGACTGGCAAGCAGTGAGGTGAACAAAAAAGGATGAAGTGAACAAGAGAAATGGTTGATACTGGGTAAATTAGAAACAGTTTGCTGTAGCTGAGTTATTGTGAGTTTGTGTGTTCATGGGACTCATAGGGAAGTCTGCCATTTTAGATAGCTGATAAAAAGTGTTGAAATCAAATGGAATTTATATTGTAACCTGTTTGAGTATCTTTACTGTCCTAGAGTTGAAAAAGAAAAAAAGCTTTGGTTATAGAGGTAAGCACTAACTAAACACCTCTAAAACTGGTTCTTAGATCTTGAAATAAAAATCTATTGAGGGATCATAGATACACAAACTTTCAATTTGTTGGTACTTATGCTGTACTATTATGAACTGTGGCCGTAGGATGTAATTTACTTAAGGTGTGCAAGTGAGTTGTTGGAAAGCTTACATACTTTGAAATGTAAATACATCCAGTAGCTAAATATTGCTTTTATTTATTTTGTCTTGAATACACAAAAATCCTAGTTGAGCACTGATCTGAGTATGTGAAGGATCTAAATTGTGGTTTTTTTCTCTTTCTTTGTAATTTCCATTATTATTATTTAATTGCCTTTGTGAAGTGTTATGACCAGGGAAGAAGGTTACAGAGAAGAATTTAGCTATGACAGGATGCCAACTCTGGAGCGAGGAAAACAAGAGAATGGAAATTATATACCAGATATCAAATCCAGTGACCTTCAGCTGTCAAAGAGGCTGCATCCTTGCTTTAGTTACAAAACATGGATATTTTCTTTGCTGATGGGAGTAAGTACTTTAAATGACAGTAAATTTAAAAATACAGGTGAGGCCTTAGTGCCCAATAATCTATTCTGTTTGACATAATTTGAAGACTAAGAATTTCATCACTGATAGTATTGAAAATAAATCTTTGTAAAAATAGAAACATATTTAGCAAATTTGGAATGTAGCAATTCATTGACTACTGGTATTCTTTGAATATTTTTTTACTAATCTGAGATGGTATATGAAGGCTTATTTTTATCATAAATATTAATCATCTAAGCAGAGAATAAGTGTGGTAGTGGTAAACATCAGCCCATGTGTATGTATAAGCAGTGCCTTTTGGTAGAGTATATAAAGTATGCTGACCATATGCATTCTTTTAAAAATATTTCTAACTATTAAATGTACTGTGGCTGCCATGATAGCATTTTGGCATTAAAAATATATGTGATACTTGAGTGCCCCATTCATGTATCAGGGTTCAATAGCCGCATAATTATTTGGTATAATCGTTATGTAGTGAGGCATGTACTTGTTTCTTACATGAACAACATAGTGATTTGAATTTTTGTGTCACTGCTAGAATCAGAGGATACTCATCTTGCATGTACATCATATGCTTCTCCATGTTCTGAGCCAAGTGAATTAAACTTCATTATAGCAATTAGAATTTGATCTTGTCTTTTTGTGTCAGCTCGTGTGTTTTGAAGCGTAATTTTTATTAAGAACTGAGGTTGTCTCACTGTTAATGTGGTAATTGCTTGTTTTTGCACAGTGAATAAAAGTATTGCCTTATTTTTGTGGAAACAGCTGAGCATTTTTTCCTTTCTGACAAACTGCAAGGCTTGGATTTTCTTTCAGATGTACTGTCACACGAAAAGAGAGCAAAAGAAGTGCTGGTTTTCTTTGCATTAAATTTTCTCAAACTTAATTGTCCAAAAGGACAACTGTAATTTACTGAGTTGTTGTAAATTTTTTGAGATAATAATGTTTAATGATCATTTGCTGAAGTCGTATTATCAAGAAGAATGAATTTCATGGAAAAGTGAAAATGCAGTTTTATTAATAAACTCTTAGATTAAATTCCAATTAGATTTTTCTCCCAAGTGTTTAGTCTCTATCAACCCTTCTGAAAGACAGTGTCCAGAAAAGAAAGTCTGTATGCTGAGCAACATAAGTCAGTGAACAGAACAGTCTGCTTCAGGGAGCAGTTACAAACTGTAGAGTGACATCAAAGTGGCCGATGGGCTGGTTTTGTGCAGAAAAATTTGATGAGCTTCAAGCGCAATTTCAGCTTGTGGTCCCTTAGACTGTTCGTCCAGTCTGCCAAAATTCTCTGTGTGTGTGTTTATACATGCACATATGCTATCCTTATTTTCTGTCTTTTTTTGACAAGGACTTTTTAAAGACCCCCAATAATTTTCTAACATGAAAAAAATGCCCAAATAAAACAAAAGAGCTACTCTGTCTCTTACCTTCCCCTACCTCTTCAAAGAAATGCCTACTCAGAGGAGTGACAAGGAAAAACAAAATAATGTTAGTAGAAGACAATAATCGCTTATTGCAGTGTGTGTAACTGTGATGGTTATGAAATAAACAGAAGACTTATTAAGGGAAGAGGAGCAGTTGAACATTTTTGGATGTGCCGCTGAATGAAAGCAGGAAGAGAATTTGGAGGGATGCAGAAATATAGTGGAAGAAACTTCATTAATGTATCCCAGTAGTATTTTTGCTGCTGTGTTCTAGTTGGCGATTGCCCAGCTGCCCATATACATAATGAATGTTGGCGGAGTCAAGCAGAGAATGCAAAGTAGAGACATAGCTGAGGTTTCTGAAACATTTTTACCACTAAACACTGCAGTTACCTTTTGAGTATTTTATTGAGGTATTTGCCAGGTGAGGACAAAATGCTTGATTTAAAGATGAACATTGTTCATTATTAGGTTTTGGTAACCAGCAAAACATCTTCGGAAGTCAGCATATTTTGATGTTTTTCTTCAAATTTATTTGCACAAAACCTGCATTCTTAAAAGTCCATCAGTAGCTCAGATTGAAAGGGACTGATTACTGATTTATGTCTGACTAGTTGTTTTTTTAAAAAACAGTTTTATTAATATAAATTTATTTTATTTGTTGCTTTGCAGACTTGCCTCCTTATTACTTCTGGATTTTCACTATATCTGGGAAATATTTTTCCATCCGAAATGGATTATTTACGTTGTGCAGCAGGTTCAGTAAGCATTCTTAATTATTTGCTGTGACTGTTTGACAGCAAATACAATAGTAGATAATTTTTGTGGTTTTATGTCTTTTATTCTGTCTTTTTTACTACTAGTTTTCTGATGGAAGATTTAATTCTATTTAACAGTTCATTAAATGGATTTTCATCACATGGTTAAACGAATAACAGTTGTCATAAAGACAACTGGATTTGTGTTACCATTTTTGTTAATCAGCTCACCACTGGCATGCAATATTAATCTGCTGAGCCGTTCTTCTGTGCTTGATTTTAAGAAAATTTTCATTGCTATGTATTTGGGAAGTTTTCTGACTATATGCTATCAACATGTATTTCAGATTGTATCTCAAAGTATTAATTTTTCAGTTTATTTTGCCATAATATCCAAGTACTGAAGCAGACTAAATTTCTCTTGAATATTATTATTTTATTAGTAAAGTGTGCATTAAAGATGGCTGACATTTTCCAGAGCCCAGTATTTTTTACTATATTTTTAGGAGTGCATATATATGTTTACTGTATTATATATGCTTAATTTATGCTTTAGATATTATCAAGATGAGTCTCATGTGCTTGCTTTGTTTATGGCAGTATTGTGTTCTGTCATTGTTATTTTCTCAACATGACTTATATATTTATTTTTAAGTTAGGTCCAAGACTAATGCTTTACTTGAAACAAACAAGTCCCAGGAGTTGCTCTGTGAATGAGTTATCACTTGGGTTTCCACTAAAGGTGGTAAAGTTGGAGGAGTTTTTGAAGTCAGTATCCTCATAGATACCTTATTCTCTGCAACATTAGTGTTAGTTACTGAGATGTCTCTTTCTCTGCCCCGGATCTTGACTTTTGAACTTCATGTTTATTGAGAATTTCCAAAGACCTGGTAGATCTTTGGATGCAGAAGGTTACCACATTGGGTTTGAAGGTGTGGATGTTTGGTGTCAGTATGTGAGGAAAGTGTTAGAGCTCCTGCTGCAGATAATGGCGTCGGTGCCGTCGGAAGAGCCTAGAGAGATGTGGAGCCAGCTGGCCACCAAGTGTCTCGTTTAGCCTGAAGCTGAATTGCTCTCTAGTCTTTCACCATCTGGACTAGTAGTAGGATTCAGTTGCCTAAACATAGTCTTGTAGTGTTCTAGAGACTCTTATGTATCCAGGACATAAAAGGATGTTTTAATTATGTTCAGTAAAGGTCATTTAGGTGCTAAGGAAGTGCTGCCAAGAATTTTACATATTAATATTAATCTCTTTATAGTGTTCCACTGTTAAGCCATCACTGTTCAGATGTGTGAGAAGAGAGTTAGACATGTGGCATTTATTGCATGATTCATTATTTAACAAAAGAACATTTTTTATTATTATTTTAGTAGGCATTTGTGTAAAATAGAGCTGGATCTGTAATGGAGCCATGTCTGTTGTGGGATGGGAGCTGTGGGATGGAGAAATTACTTTGTGAGACTTTTCATTTGTGCATGACTTTTCCATTTATCTTTGCCCTCAAGTATGGAAAAATAGTTCCTAGTGAACAGAGTGGACATCCCAGGCACAATTCTCCAAGTGTATCTTGACTCAGCAAATTTTCACAAGATTCTTCAGAACTGTTTTGAGATTGGACAAATTTTAGCTTACTTAACCAGGATGATGTCTTTTTAAAGAATGTGCAGGCCCAGTTTGGGAGTAGCACTGTTTTCTCCTGCTCAAGGATCTCAGGCCTTCTAGAGTTAATTTAAAGTAACAAAGGTGTGAAATACCTCATGAAAGACTTTCTTTCTTTTGCTCATCACATTGTGCTAGGTAGTTAGTCAAAACTGAGAGATATGGAAGGTATATTTAAACTTCTCATAATCCTCAGACACTGATTGTGATTAATGAGCTCAGTCAAGTGACACATTTTCTTCAGAGTTTCTAATCTTCTGTTTGTCTAAGTGTACTGAAATACGAATTCAGACACATAAAATACATCTATAGAAGTATATATAAATTCATTGTGCAGAATATCCCACTAGTCTTCTCTTTTAATTTTCCCAGTGTATTCCTTCAGCAGTTGTGAGCTTTGCTATAGCAAGGAATAAAATTAATGTGGTAAGTATGAAACTTTATTCTCAATTTTTTCTGTCTCTCTGTCTCTCTGTTTCTATCTCTGTCTCTCTGTATCTATCTATATCTAATCTCTGTCTATATATACATATCTGTGTGTGTGTGTTCATATTACCCATGTTTAAAATGAGAGAGAAACCCATTCTGAAACTCTTTTTCAGATACCAAATTTTCAGATTCTATTTGTCTCTACATTTGCTGTTACAACAACGTGTTTAATTTGGTTTGGATGTAAACTTGTCCTCAATCCATCAGCTATAAATGTAAGTTACTAAAACAATTACTAATTGTGATACATTTATCTTTGTTAAAAAACAAGGCGGGGGGGCATTAGGTGGCTGGAGATCACATGTCTTTATTTTGCTGCCGATATCCCAGTATTCCTGCTTGGTCTGTGAGGAGAGATCATATAGCAATAACTTTACATTTTTCTTTGCCCAATGTTAGTTACCTGCAATAATAGTCACAAGACATCCTTGGTTATGTGATTTTAATTCTTTTCGCTTGCCTGTTTCTTGTCTGTGCTATGTTGTTGATTACTGAAGAAAGATAAGGCAGAATAACTCTGTGTGCAAATCTGGCTCTGATGCTTTTTTTAAACTTCTGTTTTAAGAGTAATTCATCTGCTGACTTGCCCTCCTCTTTGAAGGATACTGTTCCAGTGAGACAGTCTCACTGTTAGGCAGTTCACTGCCAGCTGTTTTCCATTACCCATGTGGTACAAGGAAGATATAGAACACCATCTCTAACTATTCTTTCATCGTCGTAATTATTTTGCCTTCCCATGGAAAACTGCACAAGAAAATAATACTAGGTCTTTGAAATCACTGCTGGTAGTTTAAAAGCAGTAAGACTGATAAAAAGGATAAGTTTATCCAACTAAGTGAATTCACATTTGACACCTTCCCCTCTTTATACACGGCCTGGATAAACCCTCATTAGTGTTACTTGTGTTGATACCTATTTCCACAAAATAACTTTAGATAGAAAAATGGAATGCGAGATACAAGCTGTGACCTAGACTGTGACTGTGTGATGCCACTCCAGGCGGGTATGGTTCTGTCAATTTGCTATCAGTGTGATGGATGGGATGTGTAAAGATCCAAGCTGCCACCGTGTTCCTTCCCAGCTCTCAAAATAAAGAACCTGGTGGACAGAAATGAGTGGAACCTTGTGTGTGCTGGCCACTGCAACTGAAAGTGTTCAGATATTGAACAGGATTCAAATTAACTCCAAATTGAGTACCTGTTTTTTTTTTTTGCCCTTGCAACCTGAGTGTCTTTACCTTCGTTATAGTTTGTGGGATGCGGTCACTGGGACCCTGCAATTTTGTTTGCCTCAGCATAGATGGCTAAGTCAGGATTCCACGGCCTGAACTTACACTATTCTTATTTTAAAAGT
Source organism: Callaeas wilsoni (assembly GCA_013398955.1). Lineage (NCBI taxonomy): Eukaryota > Metazoa > Chordata > Aves > Passeriformes > Callaeidae > Callaeas > Callaeas wilsoni. The sequence goes on from VWPU01013722.1 coordinate 10,537, forward strand.
GCTGTGAGATATTCTGCCTGACTTCTGTGTCTATTCTGGATGGGTGAGGGTCTCCCCTCAGTTGTGTGTCCAACATCCCATTCATGCAGGCACATTCTCTATGCAGCTGGTATAATTGAACCCCACCTCTAGTGACTGCTTTGCCCAGCAGCATTTCGGGCTCCCTCTCTTTTCTCTTATATATTAGGTCTCCACTGACAGTAGTGGAAATATAGGGAATGTGGGCACATGCATCTACTGCAGTGTAGGTGCTTGATTTGATTGCCTAATCATAAATGTGTGTCTCCATTAGGTCACTTGTCCTGCCTTGCTGCAGCCACTGGTCCAGGAGGGTATCAGTTCCGTTTAGATCCTCTCATTTGTCAGACCTGTGCAGATGTCTTGAAACATCTATAGAATATCTTAAAGAGTATTAAAAGTATGGATTTAAACAACTCTAATGATCTTAAAATTATTTAAACTTGACATTAATTCAATCTTTCATACAGTTTCAGTGAACCACGTCTTTAATACCTGATGCAGGTTCAGAGAAGATTGGATTAAAGTTGCCCTAATTTACTGCTTTCTACTCAGTTGTGCTTGCCTGTTCTTTAGTCAGGGAACAGGATTAAGGACACAGCTAGTTTGGTTCTCTGCATCTGGTGATAGGTTTCATTTACAAGTGGTAGTTGTAGAGGGAATTTTCCTTAGTGCTTAAAAATCCAGCATTGAATCTCCCATTGTACAGAAGGTACTTCTAGCTTTAGCTGTCCTTCTTTTTGAGAAATAAACCAAATAAAACTATCTAAACTCTGAAATTGGAGATGAGACAGTTTTGCATGTTCTAGGAGTATTGAACTAATTTTATGAGTGAAAGAATCTGTCTGGTACTCTACACATGTCATATCAGAAAAAAATACTGGAAAGATAAAAGTCTAATTTATTTACTGTTACTTTTTCAATTTTTGTTATTTACTTCTTGTACCTAGGACTAAGTGAGATAGTCCATCAGTTTAGTTACAGTGCTTCTGGACTCAAACTTGTGCATCTACTTGGCACTGCACTGCCAAGTGTGACGTGTGGCCTTGCCAGCTTACATCAGTATTAGCACTGTGTCAAAACATGTCTAAATCATGGGAATTTATAATCTGCATTAAATTTTTCTGTGGGCCACACATTTGAAACCTCTTCTTTTGCCTAATAATTCCTGTATTCTTCATTGTAGCACATTTTCTAGAAGCTTACCACAATGACATTTATTGCTGTTTGCGGAGTTAGTACAACTGTACAGTCTGTTGGGTACAGCAAGGCACATAGTTCCAATTATCATTTCCTAAGAAAAAGTGAATTTCAGTGTCCAAAGAAGCTTCCTAAATCTGCCACTTGCTACTTTTTTCAAAAAACACCTGCTACAAGATCTGTGTCAGAGAAAGACTGAGATTTCATCATCAACAACGCAGGTCTGACACGAGGAAAGAATAGAATTCTGTTCTAAGTTGTTGAACAATGGTTTGCTATAATTGTATAGGTTTGGAATGGAGTCGGTTCTCCCTAGACTTTTGGTACTTTGCCCCAATGGCCTGACTGACTACCAGATGTTTTCTTGGGCTGCCGGTGGAAAACCTTGGTGCTTTTGAAGACAAGAGAGGGAGATTGACACTGCCTAACATGTGTGCCTCTAGGAAATGATTCAGTCCATGTAGTGTAGGTATCTACCTCTTTTCATGAGAATAGTAAGGAACAAAAGAGCAATGTTAAGTATTGCACTCACTTATTTGTCTCTTGAATATGAGCAATGGCAGCAACCATGTTTTTGTGCAACACTAGTCTGTGAGAGTCATAAAACTGTGAAGAGTGTCTGTGAATACTTTACCAGCATTAAGCAGGGCACAGAAGTGGGATCCTCGGTGCAGTTCTTTGGTTTGCATTTTCATTCAGCGTCCCAAATGGTAGCGCGCCATTTGGGATTGCAACCTAGGAGTTGCGACCTGTGGCCCTCCTTCCCCTGCGAATCTTCAATTAGTTGCTGCAGTGTTCTGGTTTCACATGGAAGGGCCTGCAAAAAGCAAACGTACCCGGCAAACACTCCCTTATCATAAGCTCCACTTCTGGAAGACAGCAATAAAATCTTCAGGCAGAATATTTCCATAAATGAAGTAAACATTTCTTTCTTAGGTTAGGCATCTGACTATTATTTTGTTCTTGAAGTTTGTCAAAAGCCAAGAAAACAATTAACAAAGTATGTAATCAGTAGATATGTCCAAATCTGACAGAAACTAGACAACCTGCCTGATCATGCTAGACTCAGCCCCTTCCTTTATTTTTAATATGGAAGACATAACTCATTTATGTCTGGGATTTTACTGACAGATAAATTTCAACTTGATTCTACTTATTCTGCTGGAAATCTTCATGGCAACTACTGTGATCATTTCAGCTAGGTCTACTGAAGACTGCTGTACAAGAAAGAAAGTAGGTACCCTTAAGGATTGTGCATGTTAAAAATATTCCATTTTCCTGTATTACACACACCAACAATTTATTGTCAACTCCAGTATATAATTTTGCATGCTAAAACTATATTTGAACTATAAACAAAAGTACCATACTAACCAGTTATTGCTTCTTCTATCTTTTAGAAGTGTAATGACTCCTCTGCAAAATTACCTGTTGAAAATTATACAGCACAGAGTTCTTTGAATATCTTATGAATGGGCATGGCAAATGTTTTATTTCTGTTTTGTAGAATGAAACTTGATGATGTTTGAAACATTAGAGTACTATAACTTGTATGTATGCAAACAATATGTTTTTGAAGTCTGATGTAGAGAAAGTATTTGTCTTGTATGCCAGTTTGGTGGTATCTAAACAGCAAATCTTGGCTTCAGGATTTGGGGCTATTGATAAAATTTTCTTTATTCACAAGTGCTTTCCCAAACACCACCCTTATTTTTCTACAACAGTACTTTTAGGTAAGAATGAAGCAAACATGCTATGCCATTGGAAATACTGATTGATAAAGTTGTGTAGTGTCCTGTCCTCCTTTGGCTCCTGCTGATCCACATCTGTAAAATCTGAAGGCTCAGGAAGAAAGTATATTATTTAACGTGGAAAAGGGAGACAAGATGGCAGTATTTCATTATTGAATAGTGGCTGTGGAACAGCTAATCTGGGACTAATTAATTTGGTTTTAATGTAATTGATGTGGTCCTACACTGGAAAACACCGTGATGGATCACTGTCACATTTTTGGGCCAATCAAATATTGCATACCACCGTTAGGACCTGTAACAGGTTGTACAAGATATTAGAAAGAAATGTATTGCTTTGTGTATTTTTATCGTGATTTTTTTGTTCCCCTCTAGAATACTGCATATGACAGTGCCATTGTTTTGAGCAACGTCAGCTTTCCTGCACGAATTCTGAAGTCATACTCAGTAAGAAAAGCATTGTTTCATTAAATCGATTTATTACTTTGTCTTTTTAAGTGCTAGGGTTCTTTAAAGCCAGGAAGAGATCAGTTAAGAACTACTTCAGTAGTTAAGAACTGAAAGAATAAAGACAAAAATGAGAGATATATAGTAAAATATTTCCTTTTAGAAGATTGCAAGATAAATCACAACTGCTCTTTATTATGGGAAGGAGACTACTTAATGATTTAAGGATAAATAGTGTAAACTGAACTATTGTTCAGGGGCGCTAGTAAATGAAAGCATAAATATGTATAATGACTGATCTTGTTTTCACTTAAGCTAGCTAGCATTTTGCCATATTTTAGATATGGAAAACATAGACTTCATGCCTAGCTAGTAGCATAAATGCATTTTATTCTTTCCAGTGAAGTTCTTTCTATATGAAAGTAGGAAATTTCATGTTCAAATACATTGTTAATAATTTGTGTGCTCTTATTTGTTTTAGGTAATTGAGGTGATTATTGGAATTTCATCAGTATTTGGTGGAATAATTGCTTTGAATATGGATGTTCTAGTCTCAGGTCCATACCTCTCAGTAACATTCTTTTGGATCTTAGTTGCTGTAAGTAGTGCAAATGGAAGCCACTCTTTTAAAACAATGGCTTTTATTCAATGGGTTTTTTTTTTCACTTTTCTTCTCCCTACCGGAGTATTTATGTTTGGGAATTGCTGCTTAGCAAATGAATTAGCACTTCAATATACTTAATATGTTTATGCAATATTTTTGATCTGTTTTGGTTTGCAATACTCCAGTAAAGTGTTCTGATACATTTTCAGTCCTCAATTCAGTAAAATGGAAATGAGTATTAAAATAAGAGTATTAGAAGTGAGGTGTTTTGTCAAAAAAAGTCGTATGTTTTAGAATATTTCAGGCTGCAAAAGAAAAAGTTGAGTTTAGTTTTAGCACGGTAGAATCCTTAGAACATCTTATTTAACCTCTCAGTTTTAACTATTTGAAAAGTCTGAGACTGTGATTGGAAACCCTTATCCCTAATAACAGCCTGTACCCAGGAACAGTGGATTCATAAAGGACGTTGTGCCACCCTGCTAGCCACGAAGGAACTGATTGAGAAAGAAGACAATGACCATTAGGTTTATATATGTGTCTGTAAAATCCCTCTGCATGAAGTGGAAAATGTTCATAAACAAGCTTTTCAGCATTCAGAATTCACAAAAGAAAAGAGCTGTGAATAGTGGGAATTACTGCAACTCAATTGTACTTTTCGTAATTTTCAAGTCAATAAATACTTTGTTACACTCTTTTGTTTAGTGCTTTCCAAGTGCTATTGCAAGTCATGTAGCTGCTGAATATCCAAGTAAATGTCTGGTAAGTGTGTAAAATTCTTGGATTTTGTCATTAGAGTGGAATAATGCCAAGAAAATCTGCCTGATAGTGGGCACCAACCAAGTTTGCTCACTTGTTTTTAGCTGCTTCTACAAAATGTGACAGAAATATGTAGCAGGAGTGTTAGCTGGTTCCCCTTAAAAGAACTCTGGTAGGTCCTTTGGAGCTTAATTTCATCAGTTCTAGAAAATAATTTGGAGAGTTTGGTTGGTTATTTGTTTGTTTTTTTTTGTTCTGTTTTGTTTTTTAGGTTTTTTGTAGAGATTCCTTGGGAAAAGGTATTACTATATAAAAATAACATGCCTTATATGGTATGCCAAGAACTGCTCTCAGGCTCCTGAGATGAGGTTCCCTTTTTCTTTGGTTATCAGTTGTGGTTTCTGAAAAAAGAAAATTAGGTGTGCGGGCTGCGCTGGACCTAGAACCTATTTTAAACAAATTCTTCATCTTCATGATTAGCAACAAGAACTAATAATATTCGGTAGAATGCATTTATTCCTTGAATGTCCTAGATGTGTAGTTAAGGCTCCTTAAAATATCTGTTCTAAGTAATAGTCATGTGATTTAAGTGAGTGATGAGGCATGACCACAATTGAAGTCAGAATATAATCCTGTAGGGGTGATATTTGAATGAAACGGCTGCTGTTGTATTGCAATAAATTTGCCTCAGGGCACTCAAATTTATTTGCACAAGATTTTTTTAGGTTGCAAGTCTGCAATATCTGTTGTTAATTCTCATGACTTCATATAAATTGAAGAGTAAATGGTACTTCTGTACTGGCTCTCCAGATTGGGTATTACTTCCTCTATGTGCATATGAAAGGCACTTGTAAAATAAAACAAAAAACATCATCATCTGTATTGAATGAAATATGAATTACAAACCAACAGTGTTTTGGCTAGGAAACTTAGGTTATTCAAAGCTTGCTTCTGTATCTCCATGAAATGTGGATAGCTCTTACTATTTGTCTTTTATGTATAGTCTTACTCAGTTTTACGCATTTCTATTATGCTTGCTTCAAGGAGACAGCTCACAAACCAGAGTTAACTTTTTAGATTATTATTTAACATTTATTATCTTAATTTTTAGGTTGAGGTCCTGATTGCCATTAGCAGTGTTACCTCTCCTTTGTTGTTCACCGCTTCTGCATACTTATCCTTCAGTATCATGCAAGTTGTTGACATCTTTAAAAGTTATCCACCTGCTGTTAAAGTATGTGTTTTTATGCAATTGAAAAATGAACCTCTGTATGTTACAGTAGCAAGGTAGTAGTAAATTAGGGAATATATGAAGACAAGGTACTTCATTATAAAGATTGAATGAAATGTTATAGAAATTATTTCAAAACTCTTGTTTAACTTACGATATAATTGAAAGTATGTTACATCTATTGGCACCCCGAAATAAGAGTTTAAAAAATATAGGATATTATTCTAAAGACACAGTAAAAATCATATACAGTATGCTAGACTCCTTGAGGCTTTCATAATTTGTAGTATTTAAATTAAAGTTTCTAGGTTTCCTTGAAGAGTACATTTTTCTGTTTCTTAGGATGTTTACCAATTGTTGGGATTATAAGCTTACACCTGGATTCATTCAAAGTCTGGACTGGCACAGAGGGGAAGAAGTTTGCAATGTTTAAAGCATTTCAGTATGAAATGTTACTCATGCATTGCTGAAGAGCTTTCTAGAGCTCTGCTGGCAAAGTGTTTACCAATCCGTGATGCTCAAAGAACCACTTAGGGGCATTAGACCAATATCATTAAGTCTTTACTCTTAATGACTAGTCATCATTAAGTCTTTACTCTTAATGACTAGTCATTAAGTAGTCTTGTAACTTTAGAAGAAAATAGGGAAAATGTTTATTGAATTGATATCTCAGAGACTGCAAAATAACTTCCGAGTATGTGATCCTGTTCTTATTCTGGAGGAGTATACTGTGTTGTTGAACCTCAGGAACGGCCACAGCTTACATACCCTCTTTGAGCAGCTTCTTCTGTCACACATGTTGGAGACAGATGACTGCACTGTCTAGACAGTTGATGTGACTCTGCAGAGCATTTCTTACATTCTTACTCTGCTTTGTGTCTGGTTACAGCAAGAGCGGTCTGCTCTTCACAGGATGATGAACCATGGAGCAGGAGGTAACAGCAAAGCAGAAAAAGAATGGTAACTTCATTGCCAAGCAGGGCAGTCCTACAGCACCCCAAAAACTAGTAAAGCAAGACAGGTCCTGCCACAGTAGCCAGGTTCAATCAATGGTTCAGTGATTGCCAAGTAAGTCCACAGCACTGAGGCAGATCTGTCATCCAGGAACTCAGGTCAGCAGGTCAAGGTCAGAGCCAGCAAGGCAGAGGGCCAGGCCCAAGCATAGCTGTGACATTGCTTAGGTCAGAACCAGCAGTAAGACACTATTTTAGAGGATGATTTCCTTGGTTCTTTTCTTTTTCCAGAGGAAAAGATGATTTGGCAAATTAACATTTTATTGATCTCTTCTATTTTCAGCAAACTGAGGCACTAAAATTTTAGTTGAAACTATGCTGAAATAAACCATAAATTATAATTTGATTTAAAAAATCTAGATCAGAATCTTAAAAGTACAGAGGTGGGAATGCTATAAAATATTTTATTCACGTAGTTACAACATATGTCTATTTTCAGCAATCTTATGATGTACTCCTGTTGCTTCTGATGTTGATGCTGCTAATTCAGGCATGCCTTACTATTGGAACTGTAATACAGTGTGTGAATTACAAGACAAAAATGAAACTACAAGATTCATCATGGACACCATCACAGGTTAAAAAACAGGAATACAGAACAACAGAGGTATGTATTTATACCCATTAGAAAATTTGAAAATATCTATTTTAAAATACTCGGTTTTGGTCATGTTTTGTGGTCTTCATTTCTGATCTTAATTCAGACCACAATTAAAAGCTGTTCTATGAAACTTAATTGTGTTATCAAGAAATAGTAGTTTGCTGGTTAGATGATAACTGGGCATGACGTAGGGCACAGGACTGTACTCTTTATGCTTTCCTTTGCTGTACAGAGCTAGACCCTGTATCCTTAAAGACTCTGAGAGAGTAACTCATGCTTACTGCACTAGAAAGAGAGTGCTGGATTCAGTCCAGCACTGGATAGAAAGCACTGGGAGCAGAAACTGAAATCAGTGAAGTCAGTAACCAGCTGCTAATGGAAAGTGGAAGCTTTGGAATTATGTCCGCTCAGGCTGCTGAGGATATTTGGTGTAGTTTGCTTATTTTCTGGATCTGTGTCCTGAGTCTTAGATTCTGTATAAAAGATGAAGCACAGCGGCACTTCCACTGATGCAAATCATGTTTTGGAGCATGGGTTATAGCACGGCTAAATGGATCTCTGCCGGGGATTATTTACCAAAGTATTCCTGGTTTGCGAGTCACTGAGAAATTAGGTGTGAGTTAAATGCTAAAAGGAGCACTTTCTCCACAAAAGCAACATTTTTTGCTTACCTTTTAGTATTTAAACACATGAATAATGTTATAGGTGAAGTTGCAGGTCCCTTTGGCTTCTCAGAAGTCTGTGTTCTTAGGCAAGGCCTTTGCTTGTGTGTATGTAGGTAAATCTTGCTTCAGTTGCACCACAGGGGGCTGCTTCTGGCTTTGGGGTTAGAGGTTTAGGTGCGAGCTTTCAGTCATATTTTAGAAAAAAATCTTGAAAAAATGTCTTAAGTAACATGTTTAAAATAGGAATTTGGCCAAGTTTCTTTGACCCAAATGTTTCAAGTATTATACAATTTACATGATTATATTTTATATCCTAAATATAAACTCTGTAATATACAAAATGCTATAATTTACAAATGTATAGACTATTTTAATAGCTCTGGCTGTAACTATTCACATTTGCATTTCCTAGCTTCTCTCAGCTATTTATTTGCTTGAACTTCAATTTTTAATCAAAACATTTTTTCATGTTTGCGTTTGTCTGAAATTTGTTTACTTTTAGGTTTCCAATAATACCTTAAAGGATTTTGACAAAGATAAAGCTTGGAAAGCAGTTGTGGTGCAGATGGCTCAGTAGTTTGGATTCTACAAATGCAGCCAACACAGCACAATCCAATAAAGTAAATCAACTGTTTGAATTAGGATTTAAAAACTTTTCCATTTTTAAACAGCAATATAGTTGTAGCAGTAGGAGCCACGGAATAACACAGTAAATGATGTATCTTTCTAATAATTTTAAAATATGTTGGTAATATTTTTAACACATCTGTCTTTTCTGTTGGTATCTGTAGTTTAGTGTTGCTTTAGAAGACACCTTTAGAAAAAGGTAATGAGTCACATGGATTTATGCTGATGGCAAAGTAAAATATTGCAATATGTAGTAGGCTTCATATATTTGCAAGAGATTGTTATAACTGCAGTTATGCAGTCAGTGTGACTGATAAATGCTTTTGTAAAGTTATGAGTACAAGTCATAATTGATGTTTTTGCTTATACTTCACTTTTGTAGGAGTTGTAAAGTTGTTCTGCATCTTATTGCTTTTATATAAATAAAAGTCTTTATTATGTGGAAACTCGAGAATGTGGATTGACATTTTAATCAAAGAGGTGTCAACAGAATATACTTTCTCATTAAACTTCAATTTCTGGACTATTGAAAGGGGAAGAGGCTTTTTCTGATTGCTGGGACACATAACCTACTAGCCAAAACAAAAACATCCAACAAACAGAAACAACCAGCCAAATAACAGGAAATAATTCTGTTGTTAAAAGAGGATTTTTTCACATAGGAAAATTTATTTTTAGGTATATTAATTTTCATTTATTTACTTTCCTAACTATCTTTAAAACCTATGAAATGTAGCTGCCCTGAAACAAGGGACATCCCCCATACAGATTACCTTTTCCTATAGCTGACATATGTGTACATTGCGTAGATTTCAATGAAAATACAATTTCCATGTTAGTGGAATTCTAGTGTAACCAGGGTGATAGCTGCTGCAAGGTGGTGGGGTTATTTTTTTCCTGTTTTTATCATTTTATTGTCGGGTTTTGAGAGGTTATAGACTTTGAAGTTCATTCTTTTTTTAATCTGAAGTAACTCAGATCATTTGTTCAGAGCATGCTGCAAAGCTTAACTCTGCTTTTGAGAAGGGGAAAGAAAGAGAAAGGTATGTAGAGTGTGGAGTATTTCAGATACACTAGCATGTTTCTTTTCATTTTGGGAAAGCTGACAGTTACTGTGGGATTTAAATACGTAGAGGGTACACTTTCAAGTTTAGAGCAGTGCTTCTTAAGAGCATGTATACAGCATCCTCCCTGTCCACCTAAAAATAATAGGGTCCAGACTACTACATCAACAACCAGAGGCTGCAGCTGCTCTTTCTTAAATATTGCAAAATTTCATGCCTGTACTGGTGGTGCTTGTGTGAACATTCTCTCAACATAACAGATAATTAATTGTATATCTGTTACAATCCTACCAATTTTATAAGTAGGAAAAGTTAGGGTTTGATGGTACACTATTTTTTGAAAGTTGCAAAGAAATAGTGACAGTTCTACCTAAAAATAAACATCTAACTTTCTAAATCTCATGCATGAAACTGGAAGAAGACGGTAGACAGTGTAGAAGTTCTTCATGAAGCATTTAAAATGAAAAGATATTAATATGCAGAATAGTGCAAATGTAACTTAACTGTTTCCTTAATGGTTTGTTTTGCTTTATGGGGTAAAACACTTTGCCTTTGTTTAACTGAATCTGTATCTTTAAGAGATTATCTGTATCTTTTCTGTCAAGGGATGATTGGCTTTGGTTATCCGGGTTAGATGTAAGTAGATACTACTTTTGTAAATGATTTGAGTGGGAAAAGAAACGAAGTTGCACAGCTGATGGAATTTCTTTTCACAAAATGCTTATACCAACAAAGAAGAAAAAGGCGCTTTAACCTCCTTTTGAGTCAAATGGCTTGAGGTGCTCTCTTCTAAAGAGTGAGAGCCTTTTAAACAGCCCCTGACTTTTTTTTTTTTTTTTTTGCTGTCAGGAGTGACTATGAAGAAACTAAGGATATATAATAGGAGATATTTGCATTTCTCTTGGGGAACTAAAGTGTTTTAATAAGAAGTGAAGAAAATAGCATTCATCAAAAGGAAAGAGAAAAACTAAATAGGCTAAACAGGATGATTGAGTTAAAATTTGGATTGACTCTGAGTAAGAGATATGTAGCTGAGATATATGACTGTATCTGAGGTTTTTTAGTCATCTTAGATTAACAAGAGTAAGGAATAGATGGGAGTAAAAAAAGACATTGTAATAGAGCTGCCAGCCATAGATTCTGCTTTCCAGTAAAGATGAACATCCCAGGGCTCCCTGCCTGGCTATGGCTCCCTTCCTTCTCTGTTCAGCACAGTGGAGACTGGACAATTTGCCAGGTGCAGGACTTCTTCCTGCATGCCTGGTAAACTAGGAGCCCCACCATGGATACCTCTCTGGAGGCTGAATTTTCTCATAGCCTGCAAGAAGGAAAATCATGGAGGTAAGAGGCAGGCTTTTAAAATCATAATTAATGTAGGGCTGGCTGCTGACATGAAGAGCATTTCTCAGGCAGAGAAAGTTTAACTGTAAATCTCACTGTGTGTCAATGTTTTTGTAACTCAAAACATTACCCCCCATATGCCCTTCTTTACCAAGGGCTTTTTTGTATTGATGTTTGACACAGAGTAAATCTTGATAGCTTGAAGCTTTAATTAGGGTCTATTGGTAGATGATCTGTTTCCACAGCACAACTAGAAAGCCTGTTAAAAGAACAAAAATCATATCCCTGTCTGAGGTCAGCCGGATGAGGTAAATGTGTATTGGCCATGTTAGAGGGGTTTCTGCTTGGAAATGTGCCATTTCCTGCCTTGCTGGGTATCACTAGAATTAATGCCATGGTCTAATGCTTAGCTTATATCAGGAGTTAAGTTCCTAGCTTAAGAAAAATAGCCCTGGGTAAAATAAAGAAAAAAAGCAGCTGAAGCATGTCCTGAAAAAAAACCAATTGTGTGCACATGGTGCATGAATGATTTACTTTTAGTTGCAACCCCTCCACATGTGCTAATAATTCCAGTTTCTCTGAGCTTTAAGTATAGACTGTCTACAACAATTTTGGAGAATTGTGAACATACTTTATTTTTAATTATTATTTTACTTTTTTCTAAGTTGATTTTTTTGAACACTCAAGATTTTAGTTTTTTTCTTTAATAATTTTATTAAAAATTACATAGAGGTCTAAAATAATTTTCTTTAATAACTTAAAAGGACATTTTCTTTATTTTATTTCTTTAATAATGCACAGAACTTTCCACAACCTAATTTGGAACTAGATTATCTTTAAAATTCCCTTCTACCCCAGACCACTTTATGATGGTATGATTCTAATCTGAGGAAAAAAAAGCCTTCAGCATCTGTGGGTCGTACCTAGGTTGTAAGCAGTGCTCCTAAGGTGCTGCCTACTGCAATCTTTGCCATCGTTGCTGAATATTTGTGACTCCTGAAGGAAAGGGATGAGGTGGGGAGGAGAGGGAGGGTCCCCCTCAATCACGTAGGTGAAATGAGTAGTGGTTGTCTTTGGACAGTGAATCAGTAACTTGTTGAATACAGGAGCACTGGGCAGCTTCTGTTTCACCAGCCCATCTTGTGTCTCTCTGGATATAGGTGCCCTGCTGGTACCTCTGCTGCACACCTGCCCTGGCTGCACAGGCTCACTCTGGACAGGACATGTGGGCACACTCCCAGGAAAGTGCAGTTCCCAAGCAGCTCTGAATCCCTGAGTATTTTGCTGTGATGACAGTAGCACCTCACACAGCTCCACTCCAGAACATGCCTGACATGACAAGAAGCTGTTAAGTTATAAACAGCTGTCCTATGGTTGATCTGAGTGGTCCTGAGGCAAGATGTCTGTTGCCTGGAGCAGGCAATGCAACTGCACGTGGAGTTAAAATAATAGCCAGGGGACTGTGCTGGCCATAGCCCTTCATCTCTAGACAGCTGTTATAGTATGATATGTGTGCCTGTGTTGGTAAAACGGGGAGGTATGTAGTGATATGTCACAGGATCCTCGTTAGTGTGAATGTGGCTATTGTGCTCCAAAGAAGGCTGGGACTTCTCCAATACGGATGTGACAGGGACATGCCTTCCAGCACAGGCATTGACATGTTATTTTAAAAAAGTCAAAAAAATAATGTAGCCAAAGCAGAAATCTCTTTGGAGTTCTATGTTTAAACTCCAACACATTAGGTCACAAAATCCATTTCTGGCTGCTTAGGTATGTCTGTTGATGAATCTGTCCTAACTTTAATTTTCAAATGTTTCCCGTACACACTTGACCAGTGGTGGAATTATGTTCTCTTTTGAAGTGGGCAAAGTACGTATCCAAGCATGCAAAATTTGTGAACACAGAGACTAATTAAGAAAAAAGTACCTGAGCTGATGGTCCAGAGATCAAGCTTGACCCAAGAGAAAATGGGGAATGCAAAATACTGGATTTCACTCTGTGCTCTAAGGTCTACCTCTTCATTTTATTAAAAACATCCTGAACAACCAACCCACCATCCTGAAATGTGCAAGATTTGGACTCAAACCTTCTTGGACTGTGAAATGTTTATATTCTGGCTTTTCTGTGTTCTTGACCAGTGCTCTAATAAAGATTTAGGGTGCAAAATATCTGTATTACCAAAGTGCAAAAGGAGGTCCTTCCTATTAAGGGTTTTTTTAAGAGTCTTTTTTCTGAAGATGGAAGGAACATTGGTAGAAACACAACAGATATCTTTTGCTATCATCTGTTCTTCAGAGATAAAGTAATGAAAGCATCAAACTAAAGACAAATGTAGATTAAAATATAGGTAAGGTATAGTAAGTAACAAGGACTAAAAGACATCTGTTAGAAAGAATTAGAGTCCCATTTGAGCAGGGAGCTGAGAGATAGTGTCACTGTAAATTTCAAATGCATCAATGCTTTTACATAACTGATAGTTTTCAAAAAATGTGGCACGGGTCAATTAAACTGCCCAGCTTTTAGTGAGAATCTTAAGGCGGGTTGCGAAACCTGATGTAATATAAACAGTGGATGAACACAGTAATTCCAGGATACAAATTATGCAGGAACAGTAAAGTAGCTAGTTTAGACATGATTTAAAAAAAAGTTCAAATGAAGCAAATACCAATAAGGTTGTTGCCCGTTGAACTTAATAACAGCTTCAGTCCACACAGAAACTGTCTCAACAGGAACACTGTTCCTGCATAGAAAGAGTAAATTGTTAGAGCTGTGCTATGATCAGCTTTATTCAGAATGTGACAGAGGTGCGCTAAGAAGTACCAGAAACACGAAGAGAATAAAATTTCATAAGGTGAATCACACCGTTAATTTCTGTGGAAACTGGAGGTAAATGATACACTAAGGAGAGTCAAAATGGCATTTGTTAGAGAGTAAAACATCCTTGACATGCTCACTCCTGTATATTGTCTGCAGGAACCCCATCTTACAAAAGGGTATAGTAAAAATGAAGAGGTATATTACTTATTGTAGAAAATATAGGAGAAGTATGCTGGAAAACAATACAACTGTGACTATTTTGGGAAAGGTGAGATGACAATGGATATTCTGTATTTTTTTAAAGCAACGAGGGGGAACCCGAGGGAACTATTTGGAAGCAGTTTTAAAATCTGAACAAAGCAAATAAACATTGTTTAATTGTACAACTCATTGCTCCAAGAAGTTTTGAAAACCAAAAGGATAAATAGATGCAGAGTTGTTTTATAAATACATTTAAGACTGTTCCAGAAACAGCTATTAAAACCAGTGATGTGCATGTGGCCTTCGGTTCAGTAAATCCGTAAGATCCGGGTCATTGGAACTTGTCAGCATACATATTAAAATAATCCATGGAAGTAGGATATTTAACATCTTTCTTATTTTTTCTAAGCATCTGTTACTGATCCTCTTAGGCACCGGACAGTGGACTGGGCAGATTTTTGACCTGGTGTATTTTTGTGCATGGATGTGTCACATCCCACTCCTGTGAGCGCTCAGGATTCATTGATGCTCGTGGTCAAAGTTTTTCTGAACCTTTTTGGTAATGGGCCAGGGGGTTTTGAGGGTATTTTTGTGGTCTCAATCCACCAGCTTCCTTGACAGCTCCTGACTGCTTCTTGACATCACTTCTGTGCTTTATGTGGTCACCATGGACCAGAACAGGGAAGTGGGCCCCAGAAAGGTGCTGCCCTACCTTCACGGGGCCCCCCTTTCCAGCCACCACCTGTTCTAACTTGCCTGCTTGACTGGCCATCAGTGTTTGAGGCATAGCAATGCATTAACTCCTTAATGTCCAAGCTTCTATAAGATGACAAAGTTTATTGGTTGTTTTTCAACCAAAACATTTAAATTACATTTTGTTCAGTATAGTGATTGACGCTGCTTATCTAAAAAATAAAATCTTCTTGGAAAATTGACAAACTGGGCTCACATGAAGGATCTAAAATACAAGTACAGTAGATACGTTGGCAGAGTAGACATTGTATTTTATGTGTAAAGCCAGATCCTAGCAGATGCTGTTAGTCGTATATTCCCCACTATAACTGATGTAAAGGGTTTTGTAGAGCACTGAGTACTTGGATCCTGGCACTGTCCTACTGAAATATATCTGCCAGTGGTGAGCAAGCCCTCTCTGTGGAGGAAAACTCCCTGTGCCCCTTGGGCATATCACATGTAGTCTCCATATGAACCAGGAAGCGTGTTTTTGAAATACTTGTTCCTTACGAAGGGTAGTGGGACTGTGTGAAACGTAGCACCCAGAGAGGCATTCCTGGGCATTCTGTTATGCTGACAGGTAGTGAGGTATTGTGACTCACTCCTACCCTGCTTTCAGAGTTGGTGGTGTTGAGCTTTGAAAAAACATGCATATTTCTCAAAGCTGGAGATAGGCTATAGAACAAGATGGCTATTGATACAATTAGATAATAACAGAAATAAGTTCAAGGTTCAGATTTCTAGGGTAAAAGAATCTGGTATTCCTGCTGGTGAAAAAGAAGAAAGCAGTCTTCCAAGACCACCCACCTCAGCAAAGGTGGTTTTAGTTTTATTAAATGCACTAGAAAACCAAGAAAATAAGAATGCATTTGAATACCCATGAACTTATCTGGTACATAGATAAGAAACAAAATTCCCATTTATATGTGTAATTTACAGAAAAGAAAACTGTTGAAACTGATCTAATGCTGATATGATGAAATCCAGAAGGAAGAGGCTTTTACTGTGATTGTCAGAAATCACTGTTTCCTATTTTTCAGTTTGGAACATACGAAATGAGTTGAGCATGCTTTATATTTCCCAGAACTAGCAAATTTCTGTCTTTGGAAAGTTTTAGAGGGAGGAGCTCAGAGGTGCTGTGGGAGGGACTAAAATTCATATTAAAGTTTTGGCACAAGAGAGAATTGTCAGAGTAGAAGGTTTCTTCTGAGGTTTTGCTTTTTGTATTTTTTTTTTTTTTAATTTAGGATGATAAGTATTTATGTTCAGATTCTTCTAATAATTCTTTTTTGGAATGCTGATTGTCAGATTATTCCCAGGATTGAAGAATGTGGACTTTCATGTTCTCAGGTAATGTACTCTCTTACTTGTTCCAATTTGCTGTCTATTAATATAGTAGTTATATGCTGCCAAAATAATTGTAGGAAAAGCAAGTAAGCAAAAAGGAAAAAATATTCCAGCTGTCCAGAACATTCACTTTGTATTTCTGTCATTCTGAATTAAGTATCCAAAGTGGCAAAAATTACTCTGAAAGGGTGTAGGAAAATGTATCTTTACACTCTTTGCAACTGCTGCTGTTAGTTTAAAACCTTTTTTATTTGAAAAAATGATTTTGTTCATATTCATTACTTTTCCAGAGTCGGTTTGAAAACAGCAGTGGTGCCAAAGAGATGCGAGAGGGAGGAATGAGAGGTTTCAGAAATTGCTAATTATGTTAGGAATATATGAAACACTGACTTTCCTGTGAATAAATGAATTAAGCATGAGAAAGAGTAAAACATGTTTTTCATTTTGTGGGTTGACTGTAACTTCAGTATTAAATTTAATGACTTCTGTATGTGCATGAAAGGAGTGTGAACCATACCATCTCTTCAACAGCTTTGGATTTTGTATGATTCCAAATATCCCCGCAAAGGGGCAGTATGGAGATATTCTGCTCTTCTTGGCATTCTGAAATTATAAGCGTAGAGTACATTGAAAGATAAATAAAATAAAAGAAGGATTAAATACTAGGCAATATGACTTTCAGTCTTAGTGGAGGATGATAACTGTGTACTGGCTACAGAGAAGTGAAATTGATAGTATGAAAGAATTTGGCTGTCTGTATAAACTTCTGCTTGAAGATGTCAGTATTTAGGACAAGCAGTTAGACATCTAAAGATTGTTTAAATGTGGTGGTACTACCCCGATATTAAGTTAGTTCATGTTAAAGCAATTTATTCTATATTGAATATGTGTATCCTAGAAAAACAGTAGGAATAAAGATGCTTATAAAATACTAGATTGAGCAAAAAACCCCTCTCTATATTTAAATATTCATGTACTATAGTTAATGTTCCTTTATTGAAGTTCTGTAGTCTCTATCTACTTAGATGTTTTTAGACTAGTAAAATATAGCCATAAGAGATTAATCTCTAGATGTACCCAAATACTTTTCAAGAATTTTTATGTATTTATGTTCATGAATGCAAATACACATGTATTTTAAATAATTTATGCTCCTTGGCCTGCTGCAATGAGAGTTTAAGATAGAAATGATTTACCATTCTAATTTACCCCTCCAAAGAGTGTAGGACTGTCAGACTCAACATGTAAAAATCAGTATCAACCTTTTTTTGATGGGTTTCAGTCTAGGGGATAGGATTTACCTCTGGAGACCTTCAAGGGTATGTTTCTCTGTCAAACCTTAGGTATGTATGTTATGAAGACTGATTCACAAATTGCCTACAGGCACAACCCTGAGGTTTGGCAGAGTGGATCCCTTTCTTTACCTTCAAAAGTCTGTCTTGCACCTTTTCCAATACTGAAGATTGATTAACTGAGAAATACATGTTTTATTTTTCTTATTTACAGGGGAAATACATTGTTTCCAGTACAGTGGAATAAATCAGTCAATCAATCAATCAATCAATCGTGATATTAGGGACAGGATTCAGTTCATGTTCTGTATGTGATGTTTCTTCTAGTTGTATTCAGTAGAATCTTGAATGCATTAATGTATTTTGAAGACAAAAATGTTTTCTCAGAGGGAACAATAATGATCTCAACAGGATAAATTGCTGCCAGCATAGCATTTTCAATCTAGTGCAAAGCATTTTAGCTACAAGAACTTTAGAATCTCATGACTAGCTTCTTAAAGGAAAAAACTTCTTCCTTTTTGTTTGAAAGTAACTTCAATTTCTCTGCATAACTGACCGTGATTTGTGGGTTCTATCCAGCTCATGAGTTATTCTAAAAGGGAGCAGTCAGTCTTCCCCATGACGTGTAACTCAGTGCTCTTCATAGGAGCACTAGTCAGGGGTTACAGTTTGCCTTTGTCTGTGTGAAATATGTATGTGCTCCCTTCTGCTGTAGCACATCAGATCACAAAGTAGAGAATCAGTGACTTGTTTCTAGCCATTTCCTTAATGTGATAATGAGATATTGTAATCTTTAAACTATCAAAGGTTTCTGCAGCTGCTGTTGTTACAAGTGAATATTATAGAAATTTGGGGTTTTTCTTATGAAGTTTTTCCAGAAGTTTGTACAGTAAATTTCTCTTTTGCATTCAAACTTGAGGCTGTGTGGTTCTTCATAAGGCAATAGGGGGATGAAAAGCAATTAATTTGCATTTTTCAGCATTTTTCAAACTATGGGTATTGTCAGAAGTTTTTTAGCAGGTTTAATAACTGAAAGCGTGGAGTTTGACCAGTAGACTAGATTTTAGTGTGGCTGTGTCCACCACATATTTGTGAGCAGTTTTGACCTCCATGGGTACTCCTTATCAGAGTAAAGCACTGGTTGTACTTAGGAGGGAAATAGTGACATAAGTATTTTGAGGCATGATGACTTGCTAAACATCTGCTTTGAACTGTTATCACAATATGCATAATTCTTAGTTTACCATGGGTATTCAGCAAGATATCCTTGCATTGCCTTGTGTAAGGCAATATTCAGGTTTCATTACTGTAACACAAACTGTGCATCTGTTCAGTACAGGAAAGGAAGAAGAAAAACACATTGGATGTTTATGCCAGTATTACATGAAATATTAAACAGCAGGAAAATATACAGTTGTGAGTTGAATGATGGCAAATGAACAACTAAGCTTTTATTATGTACTATGATTTATTTTTCCTTTATTTTAATAGCTTGGCTTTAGAGCTCACGTGATACTCTAGTATTCAAAGATAAATGCTATGGGCCTGGTCTCCATGCCCCACCCAATAGGAAACACAGTTATCAACCAAGTTTCCCTATAAAAGCATAGGGGAATCCCAGCCTGCAATTGAAATTGGGTTTGTGCCCTACTCATTTTACAATCCACATTGTTTGCAGGCTGTACACAAAGAAATAGGCTTATGCCAAATTTGATTCAACAGCTGGTAAACATCAAGAGCACTACAGTTAAAAAACACTCCCCAGAACACTATGAAATAGTATTTGTATTGTCTGCCATTTAATGCAGTAATGTTTCCAAAGTCTATGGATAAAGAAGGAAACCCTAAACTGAATCTGGGATTTCCCTCTAATTATACAGGTTATTGGCAGCAAGTTCTTGATATAACTGCTGCTTGTTCCTGCTATTCATAATCAAAATACATGGCGTTTCTTTACTGGATATTTATGCCATGGGTCAGTCCATTGCTGAATACTACACACTGCAAAACCAGTGATATAGCATGGCCCTTAGTCCACAAAGTCAGCTGACATAAACTGGTATTCTTTGTTCATTATTAAGCAATTCATATTTTAAAAGTTATCCCAAGCCTCTAGAAAATGGACCTGATAATGTAAGTGGCATAATACAGTTGTCCTCTAAAATCTGATTGAAAACACAATTTTAGACATGGGAAATGTCTAAAGAGACTAATCAGAGACCTGACTTCCTCAGAGTGAGTGAGAGAGATACAGCATGAAATCCCATCATAGGAATACGATTCAACACAGACTTTTTTGGATATGCATTGATATACCTGATGACTGAAGGAGATGCATAAAAATATAAAACACATCCTTTGCTAATATTTGCTGAGGTGCAGTACAATCCGCGAGAACATGCCCTAGACAGAAAGCCTGAGGTCTACCTCTCTGTCTCTCATCGAATCACTTGTGTGGCCCTCTTCAAGTAATTTCATTTCTCCAGTTTTCACAAGTACAAAAGAGTGCTGACCTTCCTGTGTGGTGTGTCTTAATCATATTGCTTTGAATATTGTAATTAAGAGTTAAGTACTCATTAGTTAAAACAGTCATACTTAAGGGGCTCAATCATATAGAGTCATTGTATAAGAGTGATGTTAACCCATTTGCTTAGATATCCTTGCCTTCTCTGCTGGTACTTAGAAGGGCTGCAATTTAGCACTTTTGGGTGGCTTATCTCTTGGACTGTGTTTCACATTTGCTCTTTGGGTCAAAAATAGCTTGGCAATGACAAAAGACAGATTCCTGTTCTGTCATATGTCACTGGTGGGGTGCTGCCACATTTCCTCACCCCCTGAGAAGGAAACAGCCAGTGACAGGTACAAACAGGGACTTACTGCAGTGTTCCTCAGTGTTACAGCATGTACCACCAGCTCCTGTAAGAGAGGTGGAGATGGAGAAAGCTCTGCAATTCAGAACTTGTGAAAAATGCTTTTGGGCTTTTTCCCTTCTCTCTTCCTCAGGACCTCTGGAAAAAGGTTGCGAGGTCTGGAAAGAGACTAGCCACTGGAATAGCAAGTGCAGAATACAAGCAGTCATGAAAGCTGGGGGCACAGACTTAACTGTTGTTGGAACTGGACCTGACAAAGTGTCTTGGAGCTGAAGCACAAGGCAGTGCTAGAAGCTTCACCACAAGACATCAGCATCAGTTTTGTGCAATCAGTACCCATAGCAGGAGACATATATCTAAAAAACCCAAAAAGGGACATACAGCAAGCTCAGCAGAAGATGGGAGCATCTGGCCTTTATTATTGGCAGTGAATTTTAGCTTACAAATCTCCCTCAGCCCTAATCTTAGGGATCTGATCTATCCATCAGCTCCATTTGGACCCAACACTAAGTAGTGGGTATTGAGACTTGGAAGTAGGTGCTTTCCACAGCAATCTGACTGCTTTGCAGTTGGAAAACGACTTGTAATTTGATCAAATCTGGGCAGGACAGGTTTTTGAGGAGTGGTAATAACTTTAACGAGACCATGTGGTATGACCTAGCTGGAATTCTTCCAGTTAGGTCTAGGAATAGTTTAATTTGTACTTTTGTAGAGCTGGCAGTGCTGTACCTGTTCCATTGTCATGTCTGTTTATACTATTCCCTTCTTCCTCTCCTGCCAGAATGCCTGTGCATGGGAGAGAACCAGGGATGATCAAAAATAAGAAAGACCAAAAAGAGGTTTAAAAGGCTTCTTTCTAAGGATAGGTTTGGATACTCTCCTGGCTTTTTGGCTCAGCACTGAAATGCTAGGCTTTGTGGATGGATGGATGGATGGATGGATGGATGGATGGATGGATGGATGGATAGATTTGGACCTAAGAAAGGAATTTCCTCCTATCTCTGCCTGAAAATAATTTGGTTTCTGGTAGCCATAAATTTCCGTGTTCTGTGTTGTGGTTCGGTGGTCGTTCAAACCAGGATCCCACATTTGAAGTTCTATGAGTTTCATTACCATTATTGCCACAAGAGATCCCTAGGTTTTATACACCAACCTGTTACAGATGTTTTCATAGTAGTTTTCATAGTGTCAGAAAATTGTATTTCCTTGTAAAACTTTCTCTTTTTTTCTGATTTTGTTAACATTTATTGTCTATTCTTTGAAAACCAGGAAATTATTTGCCATCTTAAAAATACAAACCAGAAAGTGTGCCCCAAACTGCAGTGTGTTGCTGAGGAAGTTCCAGACCAACTCAGAACTACTTGGCTAGGAATGATCATGGAACCAGTAAATTCATGTATACTCAGATGTGATGCAGACACATCATAGCACTACCCCTGCATCCACAACCGTAGGAATTCACTGGGCCACAATTTTCTGAGGTCATGAATAAACTGGAAAGTCGCAGGGACTAATGATGCTGAACACTGGGATAGACTGCCTATGGAGCTTGCAGAGATCTCCACACACACTAAGACAATATAGACAAGGTATGTCTAATGTAGCTCACATATGTCTCAGATAAAGGTCATTCTTCCCAAGGCAGAAATGTAGAGTAGATGGTATCTTGTGTTTTTTTCTAAGACGAGTATCTCTGCTTTCATTCATTCATCCTCTTCTCTTTTGTGGGATCTACAGATGGTCTTTCAAATGATATTTGACTTAATCCTTTGGAACAGTCAGCAGAGCCAAAGACCTGTTTTGCTGTATGGCATGTCCTGTTCTTCCGGCATGCAAAATATAGGACTCACCATGAAAACTGTACAGGACATGCAGTCTCATTCAGGAAGTGTCTATGCAAAAATGAAGAGAGTTTTAGTTTTAATTTGCAAATTACCTATGGGTCTTTCTCTTGCAAGGAAATGTTTCAACATAGTTGCTTTGAATAAGTGTGGTAAATTTCAATAATTTCTGGAAAACTGATTATCTTGCTATTGCCTCTACTTGTCTGCATATTTTCAGAAGTATGAATCACACAAACAACACTGTACAGTACTAGATGTGCATTCATTGTCATTTCTTGGAAAAACTTTAAGGAAATAGAATTTATTGCAGTTAAGATTTTTCACTGTCTCCAGTTTTATTTTCCCTTTCATCCCTACGTATGTAAACTTCCTTCATCTTTTTCCCACTTCCTCATCTCCCTGACCTGCTGTTCTTTTTTCTGTGACTGCAATTTTCTCCATTGCTTTTTGAATTTTGATATCTTTGTTATAATTGCAGTTATCATTATAGTGTGATGCTTCATGCTTAGTTTTGATCAGTAATATGTGTTCTTTGGGGTTTTTCCCTCCTCATTTTCAACATATTATATTTATATATGATACAATAGGATTATTTTTAGAGCATGGTCAGATCTGTGTTACCATTCAGTGTGCCTTTGTAGCTTATTTTTTCTTCCACTTAGAGGTCAAAAATCACATACAATTTTTAAGCAAATGTATGGCATAGGTGGTTTTCAGTAAGTGCTATCATTAGAAATGAGGCATAGTGTGAAGCACCATAGGAAGGTAGTGAACACTGATGGGTTTATTCAGCTTAAGCTGTGCCCAGGAATTGCTGCTGCTTCCAGGGGCAACAGTGTGATCAGGAGGGTCAGGTGATGCAATGCTGCTGTTGTAAAATTAGTAGGATCCTGCTTCTTTGAAAGCCCTTCTCTTGGACCTCTGCCTCCTTTAATTGCCCTGTGCTAAGTTTAGCAACTGCAGTACAAGGAGGATACATTATATAAAGGTAAACTATCTGTTTATTCCACAGTTTGTTCCCCCTTGCCCATACCCTCACAAAATTATGATTAACAGTAAAAATTTTGAGAAATAGACATATGTAATGACTTTTCAAATAATTAATTTGTATTTGATATGATTTATTTATCTTTAAATTTTCCAAATTTATACATAACTAGTTTCTCTATCAATTATCTCAAACTGGAAATGTTTCAGCTACAATATACACTAGATATTTTCAGTAGTATATTTATAACACAGCAAATTTTGAATTTTTAAAATTTCTCATTTAAATGTACTCACACAGCTAGTTCTTTCAGGGAAAGGTGTTTTTGGCTTTTGTTGCTCTTGATAGGAGAGCAAAGGCATGTATGTTGGGATTCTGGTGTAGGGTTTCTGATGCAGGATTCAGACTTTCAGACACCATAATAGTACAAATATGAATAACTAGGAAAGAGTCCTCTCTCAAAAATTTTCATGAATACAGCTGCAAAAACTTTCTTGTACTAAGATTTCCCTCATTTTTTTGTGGCTAGAGTGTTTCTGTAACTCAAGCAAGCACTATTAGAGCCAGTCAGGCGTGTTTAGGATTGTCTTTAATAGAAGCAGTTCCTTAACTGATACTGTGGCACCAGGCAGGAATGCAGACGCCTCCCAGGACAGTCATCTGAGACTACCATGGCTTCCACCATGTCCTGTGGGATCACTTGTATGGCCTTACATCCTTACACAACATAACAAGCTAAGGCTAGAATAAAACCAAAGTCAACATTAAAAAATACTTCTCATCTGGAAAAGCTATAATCAGGAGTCGTTCCAGGATTATTTAGATTTGAAATTTTCTTCTGGTTAAGGAGAACAGGGAGAAACATCATTTTAATTGGAGCTACAAAACCCAGAAACATGTGCTCCTGCTTTGAATGGAGTCTCAACCCTGAAATGTGGCCTCCAAAGTCTTGAAACTGTTATAAGAAATTTTTTCAAGTGTGCTATGTTATTCTAAACTTTAGTATGAGTTTGTGATCCACGCTGGCAGAGTTAACAAGTTCTTTTTTAAGTTCCTGCACCTCCAGCATTTCAGGGTAGTGTCTATGCAACATTCACCCATTTTGAGATGCTGCTGTGTTGCTATGGTTCCAGGCTATTAAATACAGATTCAGTGGAGATCATGAGAAAGCATTAGAGACTTGTCAGGGCAGTTTGTACCTGTCACCATGCTCAGCACAGTGCTGCATCAGGTAAGGCAAGGGAAAAAGTTAAGCACCCGGTTAGTCTGATCGCCACTCTCTAGAGCCCATGAATCTGAGTTATGAGTGAGAGTTTGATGTCCTCTTTGTGGAGCAGCTGCTGACAGCTACTCTTCCAAAGTTTTAGTTTCTGGTTTGTTTACTGATCACTGCTTAGAATAAAATGTAAGTAGGAGACAGATCTCCCATGTGAATGTTGAAGGTACTCAACAAACTCAAAAATTTCACTGTGTCTTCCCTGTCCTTCTCTCAGACCAGCATTCTTCCATTTCCCTTTGGTACCCTCCGACTGCTTTGACAGGAGGCCTGGGAAACCCTCTCATTTACCAGGCAGTGTGGGAAACAGGGAACTCAGAACTGCTTCAGTTTAAGGAGGATGTTGAACCTGGTGGTCCCTTGAGATAAGAAGTTGAAAACTAGAGTTGAAAAGGTGGAAAATGCCCATATTTTTCTTTCCTCTTCTAATATTTACAGTTTGAAGGAGGCTTGAGCTTTGTTAGTTTTACTCTGTTACTATTAAATCTCCAGCCACCTGCTGGGTGATGTGGATGTGGTTATGTCTCACAATGAGTGTCTGCTGTCCCTGACATGAGCTAGAGGTCATTCCAGTGTCGTTCTGGTCACAAAATAAACACCAAGTTGCATGCATCCAGGGATCTTTCAGATCAGAAAGGGAGGTGTCTAATAAGCTTAGGTGCCTCTAGTGTTGTGTGGCAATTCATTGGGTATTATGGATCATGGTTCTGAGCTGAGATTACCACAGTTTGCTGGAATTATATATCAGGTACCTAAGTCCTCTTTTAGATTTGGCTGACTTAATCCTTTTGAAAATGGCTGAAAACTTTGGCTTTATTTCACTACCCACTAATAATGCAAAATCCTCACAGAGAAAGCGCCTTACCTGGGAACGATATGACCCTTTTCTCATGGCCAAAGCTGAAGTTTGCGTAGGTGTGTTGGGTTTGCGAGGTTTTGGTAGCGGGGCTGGGGTGGCTTCTGTGAGAAGCTGCCAGCCAGCTGCAGGACAGACCCGCTGCTGACCAAGATCGAGACCATCAGTGAAGATGTAGCACCTCTGGGGTATCAGCTTTCTCTTATCACCTGATGGAGCAGGTGGATATCTGAAGGAGATTGGGGCCCTATGGGAAGCCTGTGGTGGAGCGAGCTCCTGGCAGGATGTGTGGAGAGAGGAGCCACACTGGAGCAATTTGCTGGTAGGACTTGTAATCCCGTGGGGAACCTGCACTGCAGCAGTCTCTTCCTGAAGGACTGCACCCCATGGAAGCAATCCACTCTGGAAAAGTTCATAAACAACAGCAGCCCATGGGAAGGACTCATCTTGGAGAAGTTCGTGGAGGTCTGTCTCCTGTGGGAGGGACCCCTTGCTGGAACAGGGGAAGAAGGAGGAGTATAGGGAGTCCTCTCTGTGAGGAGGAAGGAGTGGCAGAGACAATGATGATGTGATGTGGGATGAACTTACTGCAGCCCCCTGCCCTTGTTCCCCTGCACTGCTGCGGGCGAGGAGGTGGACAAATTAGGGGTGAAGTTGAGTCTGTAAAGAAGGGAGGGGTGGGAGGAAGGTGCTTTAAGGTTTGTTTTTTATTTTCTCGTTAACTTACTCTGATTTTAATTGGCAATAAATTAAACTAATTTCCCCAAGCTGAGTCTGTTTTGCCTGTGGTGGCAACAGCTGGTTGATGTCTCCCTGTCCTTATCTCGAACCTGGAGCCTTTTGTTACATTTTTTATTCCCTATCCGATGGTGGAGAGGAGTGACAGAGTGTCTATGGTGGGCACCTGGCATCCAGCCAGGGGCAACCCACCACAACAGACAAAAAAAATTTATCCCCACTTGCATCAGATTCAAAGTTCATTGAAATCAGTGGAATGTGTCTCATTCAACCATAGTCTTCCACAATATCTGAATGTGAGCAGCATGGCATTTTTCATTTATAAATTTCACAGGGTACAGCTGAGCGCTGAGCACTGTTCCTGGGACTGACTCTAGACTATATAAAAAGAACAGTTGCCTAGAGCAAAACAGTGAGGGCTTTGCTGTGTATGCCAGAACACTGGAAAACCAGGCCTGCAGTATATCTCCTCTTTTTGCTGAGCAATAGTGTTAGGATATATGAGAAGACAGTAACTGGAATAGAAAAATATCTTCAGGCAAAAATAAAAACACATATTTCCAAATGAAATAATTACTGTCTCCAGCAGCAGGAGGAGCAATCCTGTCCTGGAGGGTCTCTTATAATCTTCACTTGAATTCTTGTTTTTTTTTCTTTCTTTCTTCTCCATTTCTTCTCTTCCATGGCAATCTTACTGCCCACTGATTCCAGTCACCTCTGAGACCGCAAGTCTCAGTACTGTCAGTGTTGCTGAGGGATCTTTTTTCTTGTAGCCTGTTTTGCGCCACAAAGATCATTATAACATCCTAACCTCAAAGCACAGGATATCCATGGCTGTCTGGAGGGCTTGTGGAATCTGTGTCCTCCGGTTTTTCAAGAAATGACCAAAATAATGGCTGACTTGATCCAGTATTGGTGACAGTACTGCTTTTAGCAGGAGGCTGGACTTGGTGACCTTCAGAGACTCCTTCCATCCTAAATTTCCTTGATTCCATTTTATCATCCCCTGCATGAGATGTCCAGTAAGTAATTGAAAAAATTAATGCTGTGTCAGAGTGTCTCTGTCTCATTGTTATAGTAGAAGTGCTGATTTGGTAGATTAGTTCTCCTTTCATGTAGCTGAGTGGTCTGAAATTTTTGACACTCTGTGTATGGGACGGTGCTGATTTATACCAGCTGAGGGTATGGCAGTCAAAGTACATTTTAATTTTACTGTGTCTATTGTACACTATTCTGCTTCGTTAACAACTTGTATTAATACTGTAGGAAACATGACATCAAAATGACAATTTTGGTCATTTTTTTTTGTTTGGTTCTTTTCATTTCTGAAAGAAAGAAGTTAACGCATACTGTTGCTTCAAGCAAATTCTGCTTCTAGTCCTGGAGCTAAAGCATACAATAGAACAGGCAGCTTTTATTTCAGGCAGTCATAGCTCCCTTTGGTCTAATAAATTTAAAAGCAAGGGGTTTGTATGTAGGTCCTTTTTTGTATCTCAACATTACTTTTAAATAAAATTAATTAAAAGAAATTAGAAGTGGGGAATATTCTTCCCAGTTGAGAGACCTCAAAGCAATATTGTTTTGTCTGGCTATTCACTTATAGGATAAATGTATGTCACTGCCAAGAGTTCTGAGAAATTACTGTGCTTCTGACTGTTCCAGTTGTTCTGCTCTGTAAAAGGGATCCAGCCATGCAGCCACTGCAAGGGCCAGAAGACATTATATGCCACATGCAGTACTGATAACATATGGAAGAGTGCAGTTAAAATACAGGAACAGGATTCCTCTGCATCAGTACAGTGCAGGAGGAAATGCATACTGACTGGAAAACAGAAATCTGTTATACCTCACTAGCAGGTAAACAGAAGGATGAAAATCTAAGGGGGCTGAGGGTCTTAGTCACGTGCTCCTGCACCCCTGAAGTGCTGCTACGCTGCGATGGAAGTGTTGGCCTTGTGACAAGGAGCAGGTTGTGGAAGACAGGATCTGTGCCTTTGCATTTACATGTGAAATGGGAGATGGTGCAATGACAATTGGTAACAGGCTCTGCTTGAGATCCCTGTGAAGTCTTACTGGAGAGTGTCCAATAATCTTCAGTAAACACAATCATGTCGTCCCTGCTTGTTCATGGCTGTTTCACTGATGAGCTCAGAGCACATCAACAGAGCATTAACACAGCCAGATGTTACCTTGCCCTGCTGGACTCAAGCCAACTCTCATCCAAAAAGTCCATGACCTCATTAGCAGTGTACTGAGCCTGAGCTTGATATCACACTTCTCAGTAGCAATTATCCTTTCAGATTCAGCACTGCACTAATGTGATGGGATGTTTTTTATTCTGCTTGGAACACACGGGGAAAAGACTTGGAGCTGGGTGATGTGTAGGCATGGCTCAGATGCTTTGTTTTTAGCATTCTGTAAAACAATCCAGCAGCATCCAGGTGTTTTTGTAGTTTAAAGTAGTCCAAAATAGTGCTTTGCCATAAGTTTGGGGGACTTTTTCTTTTCTGCATGGATAACAGTTCAAATGTTTCCATCTCTGACCGCTTAGGTAATTCCACTGCATGCTGCTCACAGGTATTGGATCACCACATTGTCAATAAAAGCTGAAGAACAACCTTGTGGTTTGCCAAAAATTGAAATCTGTCATTAGTAAAATAGTTTTACCTTGGCAATGAGAATAATTACATGTGACATCAAAACAAATATAGATGCTCCTTTTGAGAAAAGGTCTTTTGAGGGCACTGTATCAGCAGTACTACTATGAATTTTTTACAGTTCTAAATTTTCATATTAAGTATATTAATCATGGCAAATTCTCTGGTTCTTGGAAAATACAACCACAATTTTATTGACTTGCCAAGTGTGTTTTGGAGGTCTATTATTTTTCCTTTTCACCCACTTCCAATAACAAGCTTTTTTGTATAAATACTTGACCAAGATATAGTTGTCTTCTTTCAGTGGGACAGGAATCATTATGTTATCATTGTGCTTTCTTTTACTGTAAAGAATTCTGTTTCCTTACATTTGGTGAGATAAATACAGCAGTGAGCTTTCTAAGAATATAATGAAAAAAGTTCTGTGAGGGTCCAATCCTCACCAGCATCAATGATGCGTAAAGTGCAAAGCCATTATGACCTTTACCTATGAAAATAGCTCTGGAAAAAACTAAAACATTCTCAGTTGTTTCCCTCCATGAAGTAATCCCTAGATAGTTTCTGGGGCTGAATGTCTCTGTGAAAGGAATTACAGTGATTCGTTGATGGTCTGTGGAGCTTTTAATACAGACAGAGCTCTGAATCCTCTCTGTTTCCATCCAAAGTTCTTAAATGGTGCAGATGCATACAACTTTGACTGTGACTGTCTACTGCTCAAAGACCTTTTCTTTATGGAGGTGACTGAGATCACACTGGCATGCCAGGTTTTTTACTAGTAGCCATGAGAAATCATTGAGGACTCTAATGGACCAACATTTGTGAGCTCCTCCCTCTGTGAACTGAATGGGTGAACAGCTGGAGAAAGGAAAGCTGCTGTTGGATGGTTTACAGAGACAGGGGTAAGTAGCTCCCCCTCTGTGGTGGAGGATATGGCATGGTTGCGGTGCTCCCAACTGAGACAAAAGATTAGTACGGCTTTACAAGGCACAAAATGAACGCTAATGTCTTCACAGCTATGGATGGTTCTGGTCACTCCATTTGGACAGATATATTAAAGTAGAAGAAGCTGCTGAGAAGGGTGATGGTAGGAAGGAAGATCTGGTTTATTAGAGAGGAGTAAAAGGGCTTGGCTTTTACAGTCTCACAAAAAAGAGAAACAGTATCTTACTGGTTGCAGATAAATTAAAAGTAAATTCCAGGGTGGAAAGCATCTATTTAAGTGAAAAGATAATGAGCACAATCAGAAGTCAGTAGTAGCTAACCATTATTGTGTTCATGTAAGGAATTAAAAGATTTGGTGCTGGCAGACAACAGGTCTTTTGGAGCAGCCTTGACTCTCACAGCAGTGCACATGAAAGCCTGACTGATTTTAAAATCATGCTTCACCAGTTTTTGAAAGGGATTAGATGATATGGCACCTGTGGTTATCAGGGGACTAGACCCAATGATCTAGGACATCCTTTTTATTTGCGTGCAAAATAATTGTAGGATAATGTCTGCAGGATTTTTGCAGAGCATCTCCTCTCAACTGGAAATCACAAAGAACATGATAAATTAATCATCTTTTTTTGGCCTTTTGGCTACAATTTGAACATCAATTATTGCAAACCCACCTTTTCCCTGCGTTGTAAAAATACATACAATTCCATGCTTGCTATTAATGATGGTTAAAGTATAGAAATTGTTGGAATAGAGGGAAACATCAGAATATGGCCACGTTCCTTTCTCTCTGCCTTCTCTGACAATTGAACTGAAAGTGGAAATGTAGGTTATAGGTTTGGCAGTGAGGATCTCTCTAAAGGGGGAAGAACTTCATTCTACATTCACTGACTTTAATGTAGGTATCTTAATGAATGAATGTTAAATGTCTAACAACCTGGTCCCAACTAAAGAATATATTTTAAGGCATTTTGAGGCTTCTTACTATTCCTTACAGAGTTGTGGAAGAGCTGCCACCGATTCTTCTATGAATGAGGTACAACAGAATTAACAGGTAGACTGTGAAACCAAATTTTCCTCAGAATCTTTCCTGCATGACAGAACATCCAGGGAAGAATTTCCACAATTCTGCACTTGATCTAGGGCCTGAAGATATGAGAGGAAATGGGAAGCAGATTTGATCTCTGTTTCTTTTTCTTGGCAATTTTAATTCATGAAAACACTCTCTGTGCCCCCTAATCCATGTCTTCCTCTGCTGATCTCACTCTCTTCTCTACAATTGTTAGAACAATGGGATATTACAATTGTCTTAGATTGAGGAGAAGTTGCTGTGCTAGCTAAAACGTTGGCACCACATCTTCTATTCAGAATGCTGCACATTGGTGGTGTCTGTTCAGATAACCTCTAGCTACAGTTGAGTAATACCACAAATGGGGAAAACCCCAGAGAAATAGGAAAATCCCTAACTGTTTGTGCATTGTGTAAGTATATTTTGCTTAGGCTCTTTGCCAGAGAAGATATGAATCAAAGATTCTCCCTGTATAGGAGTAAAATGTACAATCATGTTCAGGATCTTATTTTTGCATAAAAGATGCCCTCGGCATTTGTGAAAGGGGAAGAAAATTTCCATTCTGGTTTTAGTGTGTTATGTTTTTCTATTGCACTCATCACTGAAAATTCCTGAAAACAAAGGATATAGAAAGTGGGAGAGGAACTTGGTTAATTTATTTGAGTTATTCTTTCAGACAAATGGTCCCTTTGGACTGTTTTGCAAAATGATTATAAAAGAAAATACCACCCCTACCCACTTGGTATTGTACAATAAAAATAAACTCTTTTTTAAAAAATAAATTGGACTGTGACCAAATGTTGCTGTAACTGGCAAGTGTTTGTGCAAATATTTGATTACTTATGTAAACCTTCCCAACAACTCCTTACCCAGAACACAACCAAGTGCCTAAGAATGACAAAACATCTCCCCACCAGAACAAAAGTTAACTTTTGAAGAACAGCTGAAGGATATTTCTTTCTTTCCTGTGGAAAAGACAAGAAAATAAATGTAAGAGTTCAGATGATAGCATTCCTCTATGCAATAATGAAAACCAATAATTAATTAAGATAGATTAGAAGGTATAAGAGGATTTCTTTATCATGCCACAGCCCACAGAATTGGGTGTTTTGATTTCCCCCCCACGATATATGTAATTTAATTATTTTACGTACAATTTTCATTTTTCAGGTGTCATAACAGGGAGATGACCTTCTTTAATTAAAAGGCTGAATCTTCTTATTTTTGTGAGATTTTTTTTGTTGTTTAATTCAACAGGATCTTTTTTGCACTAAGGTTATAACCAGAAAGAATGGTTAGAGAAGTTAAAGATGCTGTTCTAAGAAATTTTTGCTGGTAATTGGGAACTCTGTCAAGCTACCTAACCAAAATATTTTCAACAGTCTGGCTGCAAAATGGGAAGTTAAAAATATGGAAGTAATTTGCTGAATGATCAGCCTCATGAGAGATTAATTTCTTCCAGTAAGTAATGACTGAGAAATTAATGGATCCAGCAGTTAGGTTTTCTCAACAAATAAGTGAGCTCCCTAATTCACTCGCTTGATTTTTTGCAGTCATTTTGTATATTTGGCTATTCCACTACCTAGGGCCATAGAGAACATCAAGTAAAGTGACTCAGTTCAAGTTTTCTTGCAGCATACTTCTGCAGGATTTCATTAGAAATAATTCAAAATTAGGACTTTCAAACAGCAGTTAAAAGTTCGATAATTTTATATGAGCTGGCATGTCCCCCTTCTACTGGCTTAGTGTCACACTGAATAATTCAGAAAGCTATAGTCTTCTTTCTGTTGATGAATGTGCAGTGGGACCATCACCAAACTACCAATGAAGCTTATTTTGGGGGGAAGGGGACAGAAATAATTAATAAATAACAAGTATTTCTATGATACAGCAGAAATTAGGTCTTATCAGTTACTGTTTTCTGTTTTTCACGGGGATTTGAGGAAATTATAAAACCATTGAAATAGAAGTATCCCAGTTTTATAACAGTTATGTAAAGAAGTTTGGTATACTTTACAGAATCATAAAACGGTTTGGGCTGGAAGGGAATTTTAAAGGTCATCTAGTGCCCTGCAGTGAGCAGGGATAGCTCCAACTGGATCAGGGTGCTCAGAGCCCCATCCAAGCTGGCCTTGAATGTTCCCGCCACCCTCACTGTAAAACATTTTCTTACTTGTGTGTGATCTAAATCTGCTCTCTTTTAATTTAAGCCATTAGCCCTTGTCTGGTTGCAACAGGCCCTAATTTGAGTGTCAATGTATTATGCTGTAGAAGCAGCCAAAACAATATCTTTAACAATGTCACAAATAATTTTTCTAATATTCAGTCTATGACAGTATATGAGCACATCTGTTTTATTATAAAATGTGGTTTAAAATACCACTTTTTATGCATTTGCACTTTTTTGAGTTGTAGTAACAAATTGCCAATAGTTAAAGATGACAACTTATGTCCAAAAGTGATTGTTAAAAAATAGAAGTGCCAGAAGGACAGGAGAATGGGAACTGATATAGGTCAGATAGTGGTCACTGGTTTCCTAAAGGCCTCCTTTAAGAAGAAGCTTATTTAGCTCAAATGAAAAGCTGCAAAGAAGGACAGGACACACTTCTCAGTACCCCAGGTAGCTGCCACAGGGGAGTGAACATGCTGCCATTTCTCACCTGGAGCAATAATATGGTTTTGCTCTACAGCTTTGTTTCTGAGTAGCCCAGGATTCCCTGTGGATGAAAGTCTCCTGGAAAACCAAGCAATAGTTATTTTATGATGTGCTAATGCTTGCCCAGGCTGCAGCCTCTGTGTTTCAATTCAAGAACTTCTAAATGTCCACCGGAAGACTTTTGCTGGCTCTAAAACTCACAGATTGTTGGCTTGTTGACAAGATCCTAAAATGTTTTAAAAGGATTGAGAGCTGCCATCCCAATTGAGAGCAGAGGAGACAGGGTGGTGCCTGCTACTTTTGTGGGTGTAATAAAAGTATCTCTGTCAACAGGACACTGCTTTTGAAGGAAGGAAAATGGGAACATATACTCTGTATGCAAAAGAATACTGATATGCCAGAATCTGGCTATGCCAGAAACTTGAATGCCAGAACAGCAGCAAACAGTATTTACTGGCTAAGCAATAGCCTTTCTTTAGAATTCATACATAGCAGTCAAAGTAAGATTTGTTATTTTTGTACTCTACAAAATTTTAGTGTGTGGTTAAATGTTTATTTTACTGGGAAAATGGATGTAGTCTGTCTGAAAGATAGCTGGAAGCTTGTTAAAATCTCAATGCCAGGTTCACTTTGCCTCTTACAAAGACACTTTCCCTTGAACACAATAAGTACTGTGGCTGAGTAATTTAATTTTCAGTCTTCTAATGCAGATGTCAGAATTAAAAAGTCTTATTTCTAGACTTCATTTACAATTACCATAATGCTTCCTTTCTAGCGGGATTTTCTAAAAACAATATAATATTCAATAATGTTCTAAATATCTTCCATTATGAAATTGCTGGGTTTCTTTGCCCTGGTGTGAACAAATCCATTGTAGAGTTTAATGAAGTAATACATAAACTCTTGGTCAGTAGGAATGGCAGTACCTGATAAAATGATGTCTTTATTTGATGGAACTCTTATACTTGTTAGAGCAATTACACACCTCAGTAGTGATACATGAAAATGAGGATAATGCTGATCTTGTGTCCCCATATGTATCAGGCTGTCATATGCAGCACTGATGTGCTTTTTCACTGTATTGGAAAATCGTTTTTTTTAACGTTGAAAAGTATTTCTGTTGTGGACTATGAATATGTCTACCTGTTCACGGTATGTTTACTTGTGTAGAATGATTGAGAAATATTTATTTTTATTATTACCTCAGCTCTTAAAATATTTTGTTTCTGTTTGCAGGGGATTCACTGTAAAAGCAAACCTTCTGGTGAGTATACATCATTCACATTTTTACTATGTTTGTTTTTAAAGATAATTTATTAAAGATATTAAATCCCCTATCCTAGTGACATCGGATCACTGTCAGGACAGGGTATTTACCACCAGTTCTTTTGTAAAAAACATTAGAAATTGGTAGATTTTGATAAATAATAGGTTAATCATGACAATTGCTTTATAATTTTCCTTACTATAGTGAAGGAAAGAGAGTTTGCTAAGTCATTTTACATTTTTTTATTGCTTCTACTCATTATTGGTATTGCCTATAGTAATAATACAGGGGCTTGAATTACCTGAGCTCTGAAGCCTCCATCAGTCACTCCTCCAGTGCACACAGTCATTTGCAGGGAAGCACGAGGCAGCTGTCTCGCAAGCAGTCCCCCTGAGAGGACAGTCACAGTCCCCCCTGAGAGGATGGTCACAGTCCCCCCTGAGAGGACTGTCCTAGCTGAAGGCTCAGCTCTGAGCACTGCTGGTCTCCACAGTGCCTTTCCTGAATCCACGTGACAGTGGGTACGTGGACAGGGAGAAGATACGATGCTGAGCTCAGGCATGGGGCATGAGCTGAATGTCAGCTGGCACGAGTCCTTACTCGGAATGCGTGGCATTTATGGGATTGTGTTGAGGTGGAGAGAAAGGATAATATGTGTATGGAAGGGATGCAGTTAAAAGTCTCTAGTCTTCTGCCACTGAGCAGAGTGAACATTTGGTGGCTGGTTCAAGGGTTGTGAATGAATCTTGTTAGGATTAGGCAGCTGAGTTGGTAGTTGCACAAACTGTGTGGAGGATAGAAGAAGAAACAGGGGTGTTGACCCTTGCTCTGCTAGCTGAAGCATGCCTTTACATCCTTGAGCAGTACAGGCTGAGAAAATCAAGCCCTTCAACCTGTTCTCAAAGGGAAGAACACCCGTAATTCTGTTGGTTATGAGTTAAAATCTATGCTGGGTATTACACAAATGCAGATCTAGATAGTGGAGACTCACAGGTACCACGAGGTGGTGATTCATTCCATCCATTTTAGGACAAGGGGATTTATATGCCGGGAGGGAGGCAAGAGGGGTTGTCACTCTCTGTTGACTGCCAGCGCTGCTCAGATCACAGACACAGCCTGGCTGAGCTCAGAAGGGACCTCTGGGAGTCATCTGGTCCAAGCCCTGATGCAGGGACATGCAGATGATGCATATCAGATAAGCTAGATGTTTCATTCCACCAGAAGGGCACTGAAGGGTTTGTAAACTGAAGATGGTATCTTTGAAGATGATATACATGAAACTGGTTGTAGGTTTTTCAGTGCTGTCTGAAAAAACCTTATCATCTATCTTTAACATAAGTAACATGTAGGATGACTCAGCCTTACAGGGCTGATGAAAAAGCATTTTTTTGCCTTCATCCTAATTCACTTGTGCAACAGTGGGTGTATACTCCTTTCCATACTTACTTTTCTATATTATTTTTTAAAATTATTGGTTATTTGAGGTAAAATTACCTTAAAAGACCATAACTCTATAGAAGAGGACCTTTTCAGTAGTCATTTGCTTTAGCTGCAACAAAAAGATTACTTTATTTCCTTAAATTTGCAACCAGCACCTCAGTAGTATTTGTCAGCGTGGCTTTGACTCTGCCTTCTTCCTCCTGCTCTTCTGGACTGTTAGGTAGTACATAAGAAATACTGCAGTATTTGAAGTTCACTGTAATATAGCCATACATTGATATAAAAATATCAATGATTTTAAAAAAATTACATTTTCAGAAAATGTATTTGGCACAGTGTATCACCATGTTGTTCAATATCCTTGAAAATTTTAAATGTTTTCTGAACACATAACCATGAAACCCTTTTAATTTACTGTGCATTGCAATCTATTGTGAAAGAGAGGCTGTCAGTCTGAAATTTAATCAATTTCATAATTGCTGTAAGTACTTTTCAAGTAGTGAATTTTGGTACTTATTAGCTGAAGTGCACCATGTGCTTACTGTAGGAGAGCATATCTACTTTGTTTATGAATTTTGTTGAATCATCCTAATGAACAGATGCAGCAGATACTGTGGCAAATCATATGCAAATAGGTTTGAAATATTACTGTAATTTATACTCGTGGAATGATGTGCCAGTGAAGCAGTTCCAGTAGGCTTTAGAAATGCTCACAGATTTAGCACTGTCAGTATCCTTAAGTAGCTCAGATTCTTACAATGCTTGTAGGGAACACATATCAGATAAAAAACCATTTACGATTTTCTACTGGGTGTTGTCCCAGCCTTGTATTAGTAGGTTTTCTCTGCCTCTTTTTTTTTTTTTTTTCATGCTATTCTCCAGTTTCATCTTTTTACCTGAGGCTTCAAATTATTCATCTAATCATTTCTATTGCGTATTCATTGCTCAGCTCTGGCTTCTATTATCCAACTGTACATAAGGTGTGATTTGCTGTCATGACAGTTCTAGGTTGATTGCTGCATCATCAGATTAAAAAAAATTATCTGCTGTGGTTGAGCTGATGGCAAAAGTACAAGGAAATGTCTACATGCTGAATAATAAGCCTTGGTTTCTTTATGCCTGGGCTTATATGTGTCCATAATTAAGAAACATTTTATTAAAGCAACAATCCTTCTCTCATGTAGGGCTAATTACAGCTATTATTCCTAAACACAAAATTTAGGTAAGATTTACTCAACAGATGGTTTGTGTAGCAAGATGTATCTTTATATCTTCTGGGGTATAGATAAAACTACTTGTGTGAAAAGGAAAATAGGGTGTGTTCCAGAAGAAAATATCTTAAGGAGGGGATTAAAAGATGATAAAGTAGGAGTTTACTGAAGAATTAGTCAGAAATGAGTCTCATACTGTGATGATTTATACATCGAAAATTATTTTCTGTCAGGTTGTCCTTGTATCATGTATTTACTGTAATCCAAAGCTAGTATCCTCATGCATGATATGATCCATTTAAATTATTATTAATGAGTTTTGCAGCATGTTTTGCAATTCTCAAAATCTATCATAAAATTAATGGAAAAAAAAATCCAAACTGGAAGCATAATTTAATTTTATTCAGTGCATTACATATTTGTCCTCAGTTTGAAAATAAAACTGTGATCAAGGAGAACAGTGTCTCTGCTGACAGGACAGTAGCCTCTAAACCTGTGTTTGTGCATCTGTCTGATGCTG
This sequence comes from Callaeas wilsoni, assembly GCA_013398955.1. NCBI lineage: Eukaryota > Metazoa > Chordata > Aves > Passeriformes > Callaeidae > Callaeas > Callaeas wilsoni. The sequence continues at coordinate 48,575 of VWPU01013722.1, forward strand.
ATCCAGTGTCAGTAATGCACCCAGGCTGACTTAGAATTCTCCTGAGATAGTTCCAACCCTATGACATCTGATCATATCATACCTCAGGTTGTAATAACTAAGGAGAAAATTCAACTAAGTCATGACAGTTTCCCCCAAAAATAAATATGGTCAAATAATATGGTCAAATACACCCAAACAGAATGCTTTGTAAAGAATTGTGTGCTTTGAATATCTATCTATCTATCTATCTATCTATCTATCTATCTATCTATCTATCTATCTGTCTTTCTACATACATTGCCCTCCCCTTAAATCATTCCTATGCAGACAAGGGAATGGGCAAAGTTATAAGCCTAGATCAAGAAATTTACACCAATAACCAAAACTTAAGCAGAAACAGTTACTCCCAGATACTATTGGGTATCCACAACTGCATCTCATATGATGCAGTCAGGAAAACATCTTTTTGAGCAAAGAGACAGAGCTCAAACTAATCACCACTTTTCATATAATTAGTAATAGTTATCAGGTGGTTCTGCAATATGATAAACTCCCAGTTAGTTGTGGGTGGATTAATTGAGTGTTGTACAATAACTTTCCATCCTGAGATACGTTCCGGATTATTACACCACCCATTCTTGGAACATGGAATACAGTGTTCATATCCCTCTGCTGTGCACTGTACTTCTGAGGGCTCTCTCATCTCTGTGGCAATGTTTATAAATCCTTCAAAAGTCAACATACTCCAACTGCTCTTAAAGCCTTATGTGTATATTTTGAATGATCTGTGTTTTTTCTTTGGTTTGCATAAATTGTCTTCTCTAGTTGCCAGTACTTCCTTGGGTAATTCAGAGTTGACCTGCTCTGAGGTAAAGTGTCCTTGTTTTCCCACGCTCTTCCACTTGGTTCATATCAACATATCCTGTTGCCTCCAAAATATGCTCAGTGACACAAAACCCGGCTAACAGAGTGGAGATTCAGGTGTGAAGTGTTTGTCTCTTCTGATATGTATCACACAGGACTTATTTCTCTTGATACCAGGTGTGAGGGCACTTAAGGTCTGACAGATTTAAGCCACGGTGCCACATTTATGTCAGCCTGTCTTCACATCCTGCAGTATCAGTATCTGATCTTTGACAGTGGGCTTCAGCTGCAACTGTACACTGGGAAAATGAGGATCTCATACGATAGGAAGAAGTCCTGTTCAGGTTAATGCACTTTCAGTCTTTGAATTTAGAACACTTTCCTTCACTGGAAGGATTGGAAAGATAAGCAAGGATAAGCTTTGTCTTTCCTCCTTTCCTCCACACCCTACCTTTCCTCTGTGAGAACTGTGGATGTGTATTCCAGGTGAGTCAATGAGCATCCACACTTAACGACAGTTCTTGGCTTGACATTGAGGGATGCACCCTTTCCTGACGATTCCATTAAGAGTGCTATCCTGAATTTTATGGCAAGCACAGTGTTGTGGTACTGCTGTTTCATACTTTCATACTTTTTGCCGTACTTGTTGAACAGTTGACTAATATGAATAAATTTTTTTTTTTGTTCTTCTAGCCTCTCACCAGACAAAGGAGAATGTCAATAAAATACTTTCTTTAACTTAGGTGAATTTTAACTTTTATGCTATGTACGGAAGGGAGAAGGCTAGGAAATATTTCAAAGAAATAGTAGTTATATAGTTACAGCCAAAAAGAGCTATGCTGCATTGCATACCACAAAGCCAAGGGACAAAACCTAATTTCCTGGCTATTTGTTCTGATAGTTTCTTGAACTCCTAGAGTTTGGGACTACAAACAATGGATGTGAAGTAGAGAAGCCCAAGGAACGCATTGGGGATTAAATCCACTGTACCAATATAAATTCATAAATAAATAACTGATTACTGTGTAGGGCAGCCTGAGAAGTAGAAAGAGATGAAATATGCTAACTGATGAGGTTTGGGGCCTTAAGACTACTTCTTCCTTTTATACTAACCTACAGTTTTAGCTCTGCAAACCCATTTCCAAAGGCTTTGGAATGACTAAATTTCCACAGGGAAATAGAATGAGACATAGTAGCTGTGTTCTGTGCCTACTGATTACTGTGTTCTGTGCCTTGAAGAAGGCCTGGGTATTATTTATTCTGCTCTTGTTGTTCTGGTCTAAAGCAGAAGGAAATCCTGTAGGTGTAAGGTACTCTTCCATGACTAGGAATGCAATGGTGCCCTCTTGTGTGAAAGTGAAATTTTAACAGCAATTGAGATTGTCAGAAAGTCCTAAAATTAAAGCGCTGTTATGAGAGTGCGCACAATATACAGCTAATGGTTTTGAAAAAAGTTTATATAAACTATTAGTTTAGCCATGATCTAGCAGACCTAATTAATTAAAACCAGTATTAGTCCAGGTGTGTTCTGCTAACCTTAGTTGTTAGAAGTGTGATTGCTTCCCCTTTTGGGTTAACATTTTCCTAAGCCTAGAAATTTATTCCAACCCCCTACATTGCTAGTGAAGCCAGCTAGATATGTTGGCTTGTGTGAAAGTCTTAGGTAAAGTACTGGCTTTGCTGGTCAGTGGTGACTTTCTTACTGATTTCAGGAGAGCCGGAACTTCCCCTGTAGTGCTTGCTCTCCCCCAGACATCCTGTGTGCAATGAGGTTTCTCTGTCCTTCTGTTTACATTTGCAGGCAGCATTTTTAACAGCTTCTGCCATGATGCTCCTGCATCTTTATCTTCTATGGTACTGAAAAGCATGAAGATCTCAACAGTGATGAAATGTGTCCAAGGAAGCCCATGCTCTCTTCATTTAAACATTAAAGGAACACTGAGTCTGGATGGTAGGAATCAGCTTTGCTATTGAGCCCTTTCTGTTCACTTTTTGTTTATGGCCATTCAGCCAAAATTTGTTCTGTATTGTAATATTTGGGACCAAGCTGTTTTCATGTAATGTTATCAGAAAAATATTTTTGTGAAAGCATTTTACTGCAAAACAGCATGAAGTCGTGACCCTTCTCAAGTGAATGAGAACTGAGACAATGAATTCTGCCTTCCCATACAACACACGTAACTTGTCCTCTGCCAGTGCCCCAAGCACACAGCTGCCCTTTTCCTTCTTGCTCTGACATTCATGCAGGCATACGCACTAATTCTGTCTGCTCTGATAATCTCAACATGAGTGACTGCGCCTACAGAAGGCCATTCATGTGCTTCATGTGTTACCATTTAGATGTTTCCTAGTTGATTCACTCAGAGTTAATATATTTATTTTTAAGATTTGCATAATTAAACCTTCATTTATAGCAATCTGTATTAAATCCTTATTCCTACTCCCATGTGTGAGTTATATATAATGTCCCTTTTTTAACAGAGATAAAATACATGTGCCTTTCACTTAGAAGGAAAGCTTATGATATGGTGTATTTTAATTTATATTTTTGTTCTTCTTAAAGATGCTTAAATTATATTTTTGCAATCTGTTCCTAACTCATTTCAGAGAATGTCCGTGGGCTGGAAATATGTTATTTTTCACTGGACACACAGCAATCTCAGTGCACAAATGTGAGATTCACTAGGAAAAAAAGCAAGATGCTTAATGGAAAGAAGGTAAACTCCTTTTTGTGGGGAGGAGTAATTTTTCATTTAAATGTTTACAAGCCTTTGGAAAAAAATATCTTTCGTATCTCTCTTATTTTCTTCTTATTGACTTTGTGGAAAACTACGATGAAACATATGCTTCAGCATAGCCAAATGAAACTCCACAACAAAATGCCCTTTTACAATATATAAATTCAATTTTCCACCATTTTTGTACTTCTTCCACTTACCTTTTGACAAGGGAACCTGCCTCTGCAGAGCCTAATTTTCATATCAATCTTGCTAGCTTCCTTTTTGTGCCCTCCAAATTGTATGGAAGCTTTTCTGACTCCAATATCTAAGAAGAACCATGCTACAGAGACTTTAAATGCATATTACATCAGTCAAACCACGTCAATGGAATTTACACATCTAGAAGACAGACAGGTGCCTAAGCATTTGTGCTTAGCTCTCCTAAGCCCTTGTAAGGGGTAGTATTTGTTAAGGGGAAGTATTTGTTTTTAAAATTTGCAACTGGGGAAAAAAACAACCACCCTTGACCAACTATTTTAAAAACATGAATTTTTGCAGTTACTGGTGGATAACTGTTACTGATCCTATACACAATGTGTTGCTTCATGTGCTTTGTACACGTTACACTGATTGCACACGTGGAACAAAGTTCTCCCAAACTGCAACTTCAGTTTGCACTTGGTGTCACTCGATGATGGAACATCCCTATGGGCAATGCAGGGCCACCAGTCAGCAACCAGGAGCTTTTCGAGTAAGGCAAGAATCAACAAACATATTTAATGAAATTTTCTAGTTTCAGTTCAGTGACTAAAAGGGTGACATAAGACATCTTTTACCTTCCAAATGCCTTGTACCAAACAGCAGAATATCCAACATGAAAACCTACATGGAATTTAATAGCTAACTGATAGCACTGAGGGAATGACCTGCTGTAACTGGACCTCAGCTTTTGTTTCCTAAATTACCTTCAGTCTCATAAACTGTTATTGTAATTAATAAATTTTCTGAAGTTGCCTTTAAATATTTAAACAGAGTTTTTTTTTCCATTCTGCAAATGTTTGTGCTTGTAAAATGCCTTTAGACTGGGGCTTTTGATATTTTTATGCTTTAGGATTATTTGATATCTTGTAGATATTTGGATTTCTAAAAGTAAAGGCGATAGCAACATCCTGGATTAGAAATAATGATACTCTTTGAAATCCTTTTATGAAGTTGTATCTGCTTGTTTTACATTCCTAATGCTATCTTATCGACTGCTTAATGCTGCTTGTAAATGTAAATATATCTGAACAAAGAATATTTCTCTCTTAAATATCTCAACCAAAAGTTTTTCTGTATCTGGAAGTCATACATGAACTTGATTTTATAAATGTTTTAAACAGGTACAGGTACAATTCAATTGCATTGAAGTCAATGTAGCACAACACATCTATGTGACCATGAAAACTGTACCACATTACTGTGAAGTCAAGCTGAGTCAGCAATACTATGTTGAAGGTAGGAAAACATCTTAAATCAGATTTTTTCAAGAAATATTTTGTAAAAGGAAAAAACCAAACCAAACCAAAAAAACCTCAAAGGCAAAAGCACATCCAAATCAGGTTCTGGGATACACTGACCTAACTGATGGTAGATCACATCTGCCAGGACCAGTCTTGGTCTATGTTTCAGTGATTTTTTTTGTTGGCAAGTAATGGTCTCAAATTGCTATAAAACCCAGAGTTTATATCTAAAGGTACCTGGAAAATGCAATTTACACTATGCATTTGTCCCAGTTGCCCTTCTTGCAATTGGCACATGCTCTTCCTCTGCCCGCAGGTTCAGCCCTGCCTGCTCTCTGTGCCTCAGACAGAGCTTCTGCTTCTCTGCATGGGTGGCCCAGGGGTGGCTTCAGAAGCTGAGGAAAGCTTAATAAGAAAGTCTCTAGAAATTTATTTTTACTTTCATTAACTAGCTGTTCTATAGCCTGCTTACATGTAACTGGAAAAGATTAGGTAGCATTTTCCGTGTTTTTGGGGTGAAGTGCCTAAAAATTTTTTACAAATTATGCCATGCGCATATGAAAATAGATTCAGCACTGTGGCCCAACCAAGATACAGTGTGGCCAAGGAAGGAAAAAGCAAAAAATGGCATGAGACCCCTTGTTCAATCCCATGCCTGGGATTGTCCTGCCTTCTCATCTCCAGAGCCCATGGATGGGGGGTTCTTGCCCTTGCCCCTTGGTACAGTGGCATCCCTGCTACACGGTTTGACACTTCGGTACAAGTAAGGCGTTCTTGTGCTTAAAAAGCCTTTAATTTTCTTATAAATCCTGATTCACTATTGAAGTATATAAGTACTTTGTGAACAAAGATGGGAGGAAACAAGGTTTTATAAAGCCCAGTTTTAAGACACATTACCAGGGTGAGTGAACAAATGAAAATAGGAAATATTTCTTGGTCAAAAAGAACTCTGTGGGGAAATTAGAGTAAAATGCTGCTCCAATACTGTGTTATGCAAGGAAGGGTGAAAGCAACACATGAAAAGTTGTTTTAATATTCTTAAGAGTTAAGTTTTGGAGATAAAAATACCAGATGTTCTGAAAGCATTGCCTGATTTCTAATTCTGGTAAGCTCCCTAGGAGCTGGATAGGGTGTTTCTTTCTAAGGCTGGAGTCAGAATAGCAAAGACACAGAGTTATTGGTAACAGAGAAATGAGCCTGGTGAACAACAGGAGTTGCTTTTCCAGGAAAAAGTAACCAAAATTTATATTATTACTCAAATTATTGTTAGGTTCTAGGTAAAGAAGTGTGATGCTACATCCTCAACTGCAGCCTGAACTGCTGATGAGGTTTCCCAGTAGAAACCCCAGACTGGGGAGATAGTTCCTTAAGGCATATTGTGGTATAATCTCTCTGTGTGGGAAGAGCACTTCCCTTTTTTGCTGTTTATCTAAAAGTGGATGTAAATCTGCCTTTAAAAAGAGGGATGAGAGAGGTTTCCTGTCGGGAATCTATTGGATAGTTTGGCAGTTTGTTTACACAGTTATATGAATGAAGCAGCACTGAGACAAACTCTGGCTTCTACTTTGCAGATTGCAGAAACAGTGATGTGGGAAAATATATTCCAGCTTGTTCGGGTGAGCTGATCTTCTATGCAACTTAGAGCTGTGAGATATTTCTGGTGACCTATACAATGACGTGTTTTCACACTTAAATGAGCAGGGAGAAAAAATTATGATTTCCAACTACCACTACTTACAATTACCATGTAGTTGATAGGTAATGTTCTGCAAATGTGTTTCTATGTATTTCTATTGAAATGGTACATGGTAATGCACTGGAAATGTATTGCTATTGAAAATGCTACACAGGAAGTAAAGGTTTTGGTAGTCCATTTGATTCCTAAACTTTTGGAAATAGATTTGTGTCTTTTTAATGCACTTCGGATTGCTGGTTTTATGTTTTGTCTATAGGCAGACCTCATAAATAGATTAAAATTATTTTGCCAAAATGCTATACTGCTTTCAGCATACCTGTGAATATATATATATATATCTCCTCCCACATATTGCATTTGTCTATCATACTTGCACATATTCTCTATGCAAGAAAATTACAACCTTGGGATAATCAGCCCTTATAGTAGTATTAGTGTATGTATTTCAAATATTTGTACAAAAACTACATAAGATTTCAAGTACTAAGGTTGAGGTAAAATCAGTATGTGTCTTGGCGTCTCAGTATTACAAGTGCTAAGCTAAATAATCTTGAATGAAAATTATATCTTATAAAAAAGAACATGAGAACTATTAGGGTATAAAAGTAATAATAATTTCAAACATTCTAGGTAAGAATCTATAGATGCTGAGTTTCATCTCCATCAAATTATGAAATATATACTGTACCTTTTATAAATAGATTAAATAGGAACAATAAAGTTATAAAGAAACAGATGTAATAATTTCATGCTTGATTTTTTTTTTTCAGCTGGAAAGTTAGATTATAATTTAGACAGGGCAAGGAAAATTGTAACAGTGAATGTATCCAACTTTCCCCGAGATCAAGATTATTACATTCGCCTGTGCCACAAATGGTTTACCTGTGAAGATGTTGGGGCATTTGCTGTGGTGAGTTAAACTCATGATGGTTTGGGGAACTGGTGAGGGATGCCTTGCAGATGGCAATGCTCATTAAGGTCATAACTATAGGAAATGCCATGTATGTCTATCTATATCATCTATATCTATATCTATATCATCTATATCATCTATATCATCTCTATCTCTGTCTATCATATATCTATAGCTATATCTATGTCTATATCGATATCTACCTATATAATCTATATCTACATCTAATCTGTATCTATCTATATCTATAATTTAGCTTTATTAAAAGTCATTTACTGTCCTGGATTTATGACCATCTTTTCCATTTCAGATAAAAGGAAAGGAATCTTTTAAATCCGTTTCTCTGAAATATTCTCAGCTACTCCCTTGTCTTTGCATTGAGGTAATACAGTCTGGAATTTGGTATATATTTGTGTTTCTGATTAAAGAAATGTTATCAGGGATTTGTGCTAAGAAAGTTGGAAAAACCTGAAAAAAAAGGCTCTAGACCCAAGTTTTTGACTAAGACTTTTTTTAATCTTAGGATTACGTAAATGTGAGGAAGATATTTTTTAGGAAATGCTAATTAAAACATGACAATCAGAAGAAAACGGGATAAAATTTACAGTAATTTATGGAATGTGTTGTGTAATATTATTTTGACTGATTTTTTTATAAGCAATGAAAAGAGAGAAAACTTAATCTGATTGAATATCAGCATCATTTGATATAGTATTGCATGAGAAACTAAAACAGGAATTGAGGAAACTGAGAGCAAGAGCAAGATTTCTGTGGTAGATAATACCAAGCTGCAGGGCTAACTCAGCAGCTCCTGTTGGAGGGGCCTGTGCTGGTAGGGAGGTCATTTATGGACAACACTTAGAGCCATTCTCATATAAATGTTTTCATCAATGACATGGGCACAAAATGCAGGAACATGTAATGGGATTTGGTGGAACACAGTTGGGACATGTAATCAAAAGGAAGAGGGTCAGGGTAATTGGAAGAGACTAGAGATCTTCATATATGACATAATCGAAACACGATGAAGTGTAAAGTATGAAGTGCAAGTTCATGCACTTGCTCCAATAAAAAGAACTCTTGCTGTAAGATGTGAGTCCTCATTTAGAAATAGCAGTGGAAGGAAAAAGATCTGGATGAAATAGTTGATCACAGAGTGATTAACTAGCTTGCTTCCATGATGTAAATATGAACAAAAGTCTAGTGAGTTAGATTATTCCAAACTAACAGGAAAGTATGGGCAAGGCCTTCTTTGAAATATTGTGAGGAATTCTTGTATCCATAGTCAAGAAAGATTAATTCAAAAGGAAGATATACTTAAAAAATCTGTAATGGCTGGGGAATGAAGAGATAGTTCTACACAGGAGATCCAAAGACCATACTTCCTTAGCCTGGTAAAACATATGCAAAGAGAAAATATGTTTGCTGTGTAAATACAGACCAGAAGGGTCACTTACAAGGAAAAATAGGATATGTTTTAAAAAAAAGCCATTCTTGCAATGAGAATGAAGGGGGATAAACTTCATTCCATGAATATATTCAGGTTAGTTACAGATTTTTCTGATAACCTGAGAAGAGAGATTTTGGAATATCTTTCATAAAAGGAATAAAAATTCCCAAACAAATTTAAAATTATCTTTGTAACATAGAAAGATATTATGTGAACCTAGTTTCTCACTGAATTTTGAGGTTGGAGTTACCTTACGGATTAAGATATCTAAACTTAGATATCCAAATATGGATATCTACATTTGAATTAGGTGTCCAAACTCTTAAAGTCAATGGAGATCTAATTAATTTGCTCAACTGACCAAAGGTGGATGGCTCTTTTGGGATGTGCTGGACTATATTGTAGATTCCCACTGGCTGCACTGGCTAGATCTCCCTAAGGCTACTGTGCTAGTAATTCGGGCACTTTAGTCACACTTAGATGTGTACATTGTGGGACCTAAAATCACATACCTAAATATGCAAGCTCAACCACAAAGTCTCTTTCAAGACTAGGGAATTTTTTCATTCCACTCTGAAAATATGGGGTCACTAGAAAAATATTATTCCTCTCAGTGTATACACAGAAAATTCTGCAATAGGATTGCTGAGCAAGCAGATGGGAACTCTAAATAACAGAAATATTTGCACATGAATCTAAATAAATAGGGTATAGCAGCAGTCATGCACATATACTTGAAAATTGGGTTAAGTGTTAGTCTTCAGATTTTAAGGATACATCCTTTACCATTGCCCAGCCCAGGAGATCTTATCTTATGATTATGAAATGTTTTGATACCCCTAGAAAGTAATGACACTGTAAAGAACTTAATGAAAATCAAACTGGAAGACATTCTAAATGAAACTGGGCTAAATATATGACTTAGAAATAGTAGGAATATAGTGTTAGAAGGGATCACCTTAGTTCAATGCCCCTAATGATGAACAATAAAATATAGTGCAAAACTTCTTTTAAAAAAAGACTTCTAAAGCTTTCTAACAAACATAGCATCCTTATCTTTAGTGAAAAAAATTTTTTTGTCACATTCTACCTGAAATATTGAAAACATGTGTCTGAGAATCTCTAACTAATGCCCACTGTTTGGTCGTAGGGTTGGCTGGCACTTCCAGATGCAAGGAGGATACAACTTTGCCCCTTTGAAAATGGCAAGTACTGTGTGATTACTCTTTATAGGAGTGATTTTCAGCAGCTCCATGAGTATGTCACAATTTAAATTAACCTACAGGGAAAATCATGTATTGCAAAACTTCAAGGAAATCATCACATTGTTTTTTTTTACTGTGGGTAGATGAAATGTACTTTCAGACCAAACAATTCACCAAGTTTATGCCAACATAAACACTAAGTAACTTTCTAGTCATTTCCCACATTTTCTTAAGTGACACACAAACTGTCCAGAAGGAATAAAAAGCCAGTTTAGAAATGATGTGAGAAGAGGGCTTCAAGGAGACATTTGAAGAAGGTGTCCAATACTCAAAGGAGGGAGCAGGGAGTTGAAAAAGGAGATTGTTAGCTACATATGTGTGTTCCATGCTTAACAGGAAATTATTCACACAAATATTCCAGCAATGTCAGAATTTGGTCTGAGACGACAGCTGAAAAAGAAGTTGTCTTATTTACACATATATGAAAGTAAATGTTTTACCAGGCGAATAGAAAAAAGTGTCACCTAAAAAGTGTTTTACTGTGTAAAGTCCAAGATTTTGGTTCAAAGCACATGTAGAGGTACCAGACTTATTAACAGTGTTGATTCCTGTCTGGACATCTTGAATAATGTTCTCCCTCTCTCTTTGTGCACAGATACGCAGGTGCTATGGGACAACATTGTTTATAACCCATCGACACAAACCCTGGCTTGGGAGCCAGCCTGTCCTGTCCCTGTCATGGTTACCTTGTGCAGGTTCACCAAGTCGAATGACCACTGTGAAGATATAGAAAACTCTTTCAAAAATTCTCCTGAGAAAGTAAGAGCTACATGGATTAATTCAAACTGTGAGATTGAAGGCCATCACCAAAGGCATAATGTGAAGAGCTAGGCTTTGAAATAAGAGCAGTTGCAAATTCCTCTCTTCTTCTCTGATACTTAACACTATTCATAATCACAGTCTGTTCTCGCACACTAATCACATGATTTATTCAAAATGGTCACTGACTCATTATAAAGAAATAAAAAGTGGAGATGACTGGGCAGCTAGTAATGTTTGCTAAATTCTTTGGGGTAAATAGGATCTGCTTTTTATTTTTAGTTCATGTCAGATTCCCTTTAAAGTAAGGGAGACAGACACATTGTGAGGACAGCTCTTCTCATCTCTAGATAGGCATAATAAGTTGAAAGGGTTTCTCTCTGATGGTACCACCTTCTTTTTGCTGTCACAAGAGTCTATTGTGATTAGATCAGATTTAGATATTTAACATTTAAACACTGAAAATGTAAATGAGATTAAGCTAAATCTCTTTAAAATATTTCTGGAACCATAAGAGTACTTTGGTAGGGCACAATTATTTTGTAATTAAGATCTTTCTGTAGTGCCTTCCTCAACCTGGACCAATGTCTTGAAATTGTAGGTGCTGAAACACTGTGTCCCTTAGTTCTTCCAGCACCTATTTTCTCAAATTGAGAAGGGTTTTCAAATGCATATGTCTTGAGTGGCTTAACATTTCAATCTGAAATCTGATAATACTGAATGCTCTGGGTTTTTGAGATTCATCAGAATTCATTTCATCATGAAAAGTAAGTTTCAGGCTTGCCTGATTGTGGAGAGAAGGCAGTAAACTTAAAGCAACAACTGAAAAGGCAAATAAAATCAAACACAAGATATTAATTTTTAAACTTTTGGATTAATATTATTATTCTGGTGACATGATTGGGAAGGGGGTGGGGCTGACTCAAGACTGTCGAATGTTTTTGTGATTAGGAACTCCTGACCAAGCCTTTAGTGATTGTTCAGATTTATCATTTATGAGTTCCAACAAAGCTTTGATCTCGAAAAAACAGATTAATTTAATTTTATATGTGAGTGATCCCTGTGGGATTATTCATCTGCTGGCAACAAGTACAACTCATTGCTTGCAGGAGAGAAAAAGAAATAAAAAAACAAAATAAGACTAAAATGAGGTCTGGCTGGTAATAGTTGTATCTGTTACCAGAACAGAATCCAACTTTATTACAGAGTATGAGGGTTTTTCTGTATTTACTGATTGCATTTAATGGCTGAACATTAATATTAATCATAGAACCATAGAGTATCCTGAGCTAGAAGGGACCCACAAGGATCATTAACATTCATGGCTAGAATGAATTATCTTTTTTTTCTCATTAATTCTAACAAGTTTGATATTGAATTTGGTCCATTTATTGTAAACCTGTAACCCTGAAAACCATCCCTGTAGTATGCTGGAAACTACTGCAGATTCCTCAGATAGGGCCAGCTGCCCTGTAAATCCACCCAAGGCCACACACTAATGCTAAGCACATGTGCCGATTTAGGCGCAAAAGCTGCATCACTCCTCTTTTCTGAGGCTGGGGCTTTCTCTGTCAATGACAACGCTGTCTCCAGGTCTGAGCAGACTCCTACAGAGCTGTCTTCTGGGACACTGTTGTAGGATGTACCAGAGGACATCTGTTCTGTTCTCAAAAGAAGTTACAGGGAGGAAGTGTTTGGCTATGTACTGTGCTCAGTCACTTGAGAAACAGGGTTTATTTAAGTAGGATCACTTCTATGTGTAGCAATTGTTTATGTAAGACAAGGCTTTTCGTGGTGAAGGCCTTGGTGGGTAATCAAGAACAGAACATTTTGTGGATTGCTTAAGTGGAATTCTAAAATTCAGCCTACATTTCATTGTTCTGAAATATGGATATGGAAAACAGAAAGATTTCTCAACTGATGGTGGAATACTTTTGGATGTATGTTTAAGTATTCAGCTGAGTTGTTCATGAGTGGCAAATAAGGGGTTGAAATAAGATGACTATGTAATCAGAATTTTGCACAAGCCACCATGGAATCAATTAATTTAGCTCTAATGGGTCAGGCTGACCATAAAAAATGCTACATGTTGCAGATAAAAAGGAGCAAATTATTCAGTAATCCAAAGCAGCAGTTGTTTCTAACCATTTTATGTGATTAACTTCCTCGGATGTTTATGAAGTAAACAAACCAGTTCCCTTATCAGTAATCAAACTGTGAAAATTTTCAGTAATTGATTTTGTGAAACTACTTAATAAAACTAGCTAATGCTGAGTGCTCTGTCTTCCAGCAGGTTAAATATTCTCGTGTGGACACTCACCCAAGACTCTGCATGAAGGTAAAGGGATTTCTTTGTAAAACACATATTAATTGCCCTTCTTCTGTCTCTAAAAAAATGACCTGCAGATGTTCTTTATGATCAATATTTTGTTTTGTAGCTCTGATGAATGGGAACTGAGAATGAAAGAAAAGTGAAAGATTAGATTAGAAGGTGATTGTTTTGAAGTGCAACAACAATGATAGATAGGACATAGGTCAGATTGTGCCCTTCATTTTTTCTGTTTAAGAAAAGCAGGAAAAAAAATGTTTTTCGTCAATGCAAACTCTGAAAAATGTCCTAAACTTAACATATAAAGTTTTTCATAGTAAATATTTGAAAATAAAATTATCAATACAGTACATTTAATGGAGTATCTCTTACTATTCTAGTTGAGAAAAAAAATGCCAAATAAGGCTAATACAGGCCTATTATTGTTTTCTTTTAGATTACTTTTAAGTCAGTGGAAACAGATATTTCTGTAAAATATGCATGATTATAAATAGAAGAACTAGGGGATCTAATTTAAGTCAAGAGTTGGAAGATATCATAAAGCAGGAAAGCTGTGAATTAATCTTCTGCAACTCTCTGGAATGCCCTGATCATCACTAGTTGAATATTTTGACACAGATTGAAATGGAAAATTCAGTTTTCCTAACAGATTTCTCTGCTTTCAGTTTACAACCAAACGAGGATCTTGGATTAAATGTCCATTTGCTCATGGAGAATTTCCAGGTAAATATATATTTTTAAAATTGCCTAACATTATATTGCGGAAAAATATTTAAATCAATTACTAGATATGAGCTGTCTCTGTTAACTGAGAAGTGTTCACAACACTGTAAATTGTAAATTAAGTCAAAGAGATTTGACAGCTTGTTCCTTCTATGTATCCTCAGTAGATCTAGTGTTCATCGGTACAAAAAGGAATCAAATAATTACTTGCATATCATTTGACAGCACTTGAAAAATACAAAAAGCTTTTATTTTAGGCATAAATTTTAGAATATAATGTATGGTCCTTGTACAACTAAAAGTAAGTCTTCTCCCCTAATATCAGCCTGGAAAATGAGGACTGCTGCAGTTGCAGAACAAATACAAGTTTTCTTCACATCCCAAACCCAGGCACACTTCTCAGTGCTTGTGTGTAACAGGACGCAGAAGGCTTCATGTGAATCCCTTGGGATGCACCATTCAGTCTCTGTGGTTTGTATATATTATTTCTTAAACATTGTAAGACTTTTAAACATACCTAACTTCATTCATTTATTATTCCATTTATTGTTCTGCAGCTTGAATCCATTAATAAACCATGTACATATTGGAACAATTACTGGAACAATTTAAAAGCGTGTAGCTCTAAATCTGATCTCACACTGAAACAAGAAATAAAGATCCTGAAGTCAAATGAGTCGCATCAAAGGATGTGACTGTTGCGTGGAACCTTAATATTCTTTTACTGTCATTTTTGTAGTGTGGTATTTGTATTATGTGTATAGCAAATGTTACTGTTAGTATTTCATATACATCACTGATATAGCTGACCTGGCAAATCACACATCATGAAATGTAAGACTTGAGGCACCAATCCATGATGAACTCTCAATGTCACAGCTGCCAATACAAACTCAACATGCAAAAAGGGTTATTTTTCAGCCAAATTATCTTTTTGAGCCAACTGATTGTGTGGCGACACAACTGCTTCTTCCAACCAAGTGGGGACAGAGTGGGAAAAGATTATGGGAGGGTGAGATTTCAGTTTCAGGCAGCAGCTAGTCATGAGAGCCGCATTCCTCTCTTACAACTAAGTCTATGTCTCACACATTTTCAGTGCAGCACTGTGGTTTGCCCTTGCCCTTTAACCCTGCCTATCAGTTACCTTGTTGGCCCCAACTGTGATCTACTGAGAGGCACATCTGGAAAGCTGAGGTTAAAGAGCAAAAGAGTGGCCATAGCATTATTTTTCAAACAGGAGAATATCAGCAAGACAGATCTTAGTAGCTACTAGGACGACCGTGCTGAAAGACATCTGTCTGGTGCAGCAGCCAGCTCCTCAGTAGTCTCATGTCCACTGCTAGATATGTGCTCCTGCTGTCTGCTTCACTGACCAGGTACATGAGATGTCATACGATGAATTTTGAGAAATTTGAGAAATCTAGATGTTGTGATTTGAATCGTTACTCCTGACTGTAGGAGTAGCCTGTTGACTTCACTGTGCAGTGGAGGGATGTGCTTTAGAACACACAAGCATAGCTCCTACACCTGTCCTCTCTTTAGAGTATATTCCAGCTGTACCTATTTGCCACTACATGCAGGGACACAATGCAACTGTGCCTTTTGCAGGTACTTGTGATACTGCCAGTGAGAAGGGTGCACATACTAGGGCTTAGCTGATGACCAGGCAGCTATGAACAAGTTTTTCTTAAACATAATGGGCTGGACACTGAATGCTGAATTTGTTTTCTAATGAATCAGTTTAGATCGTTATTGCACCTCTGGTGCCAAATGTAACAGAATAGCTGTTAAAAGCAGAGTTTTCCAACTCAGCTCAATCTGAGGACATGCATAAGTGGAAGATGATAACTTGGTCCTCGAGGAGATCGCAGAGCTGAATAATCATGGAGAAAGGCCTGGGAAAAAACAGGTATCCTAATTAACACAGAGCACAGAGGGCATTGGTGGTAATATCAAGAGTCTGTCCTAATGGGAAAAGCTGTCTGGAAAATGCTGTATTACTGGCAGAGATGGAGATCTGTGTGGTAGAAGACTTGTCAACTCTCAGGGAGCGTTCAGTAGCACTTCCCTTCAACTGATCTATTTCACATGAAATTTGTGGCGTTTATACTTTCCGGTTTTAAAAGTTCCCTGTGTGAATTGCTAAGTGAAAGGGGTAATGGTGGAGCACCAATAAATCACAGCTAGATATTGAAGTGTGTGTTTCATGAAGGCTGATGCATTTAAAAATGCTTTTTTCTTCCCCGTGGTACAAAGCTGTTATGTTGTCTGCTACTGTGACAGAATGGGACCCCACATAAAACACATACAGCTCCTGTTTCAACACCATGAGCAGTACACACAAAGTTTTCATCAAGACCTAACTCTGTTACCTGAAAGAGGATGTTAGAGGATGTTGATCCTCTAACTACTAATTCCTCTTCAGTCATGCTTGAAGAAGAATATATTCACCTAATTTCCCCCAAATTATTTTAGGAGTTTGCCACACTGAATAGAATGGTGTGGGATTCATAGCTATTGGTGGAGTAACAAACATTATTTTGAGGACAAACCATAATCAATCAAATATTAAATGTCAAGCCAGTCATTTAGGACAATTTTACCCTAAGGCTCAGCTTGTTCTCTGCATACAATGGGATGGGAAGTCCAGAAGAACTGTAAAGACAGGGTCATTCCTTCAACTCATCTAGCAGGGAAAAGAAGCAAAGATGGTGGGAGGAAGCAAACAGTGGGGAGAGTGTGTCCTCATTATGATGCTCCATAAAATGCAGTAACGTTAGCCCTCTTCCTGTGCTGCCACACTGTGCTTGGCAAAACTAGACCAGCTGCTTATGGTCATTGAGATCTGGGGTTATCTCTGAAAATAAATAACCTGCCATTAATTTCTAACACAGGAGAACACGTAGCATTATTGGAAACCAAAGCAAAGAGCTGGAGAAACACAGTATGTTTCATTGTTCCAGGGTATGGAAATTGTGATTTTCAATTTCTTTTTTTTTCTTCATTAGGGAGATTCTGTTTCTATCACTATATCACGGGAAATGTGTGGGTCAACAATTTGCATTCAGGTATGTGTCTTGCTTTTGCCAGGTACTCTGTACAAAATAAACTAATGGAAATCATTAAAAAACCAAGCAAACCATTAGGTACTCTCACTGCTTTCTCCTCCCAGCTAAATCTGATTACTGTGCAAATCAAGTTGACAAAAAGCATTATTTATAGCCTGCTGTGCTGCCACCACCTCTCTTTGAGATGACATTAATTAACTGAGAAGTTGCTCTCCGTTGCGCCTTTGTCAGTGGCAGATAAAAGGATATCATCAGGATATTGCAAATTCTGTCTTTGTATGTTCCTTCTTAAAAAAAAGTTCCAAACTATCAAAAGATCCACGTAAATAATAGATGAATTTTCAAAAACTGACATTGACTAGAAAAGGTGAGGCATATAGTAAGCAGCACAGCAAGTGCATGGTGTTCTAGAATTAGTACTCAGGAAAGTAGAACTGAGCAAATTATTTCTGACATTTCTGCACACTATTTCCATAGCTGAACTTTATTAAGAAATTTTGTTCATAGAAAATGAGCATGAAGCTGATAGGTTTATTTCTCTCTGGAGTTAATGTTCTCAGCAGACAGCAAGAGAAACGAAAGTGAGAGTGGAGCTCTGAAGCTCCGGTAGCTGCCCTGAAAGGCCCTTCCCAGCTCCACTTTCTACTGCTGGGAAAAATGAAGGAAGATGAAAGTGAGATTGGCAAGAGCCTTCTGAGTAATGAGAGTAGTTATTCTATCCCTAGTGAGAAATGAAATCTGGTGGGGAGACTGATAATTTCCTGCATAAATTATTTATTTTGTAAATAAGACATCTGTCAGACAACAATAACAACAAAAATTATGATTAGCTCTATCAATTAGAGACCTAAAAGTGATTGCAACTCAATATACACTAGACCAGCAATCTCCATATGAGTTTATTTAAAAACAGATTTAAAATGCAGTCACTTGAGTAAACTAATAAAGCAATCTCGTTTTGTCAACACAAGTGCTTAGTAACAGTTCTGCTGAAAGGGGAATAAGCCTCAATTCTTTCTTTTAAAAGGGCTGGAGAACAGATGTAGATTATTCAGTTCCACTGCAGATCTGTGATACCTACTGTGGTAAGTATGCATGTTAACAAAAGAAGCATTGGGTCTTGATTCTGTAGAAGAGAACACTTCAGGTGAAGTGTGTTTTCACTGGGAAACTGAGGTGGGATTCACCTGACTAAACATAGATATGTGCATGAGAGCTAGATATGCTCAGACTCCTTTACAGACAATGGACTCATATACCTCATGAGCTACTTTAATTAACTCTGCAAGGGCAACTTGTGGGGCTGGCTGCTGCCTCTGCTTCCTGGGTGAATTTTCCACCCTGTGCCAGGTTCTGCGTGTCACACCTGTACTTACCTTGCTGTCAGGACATGAGGTAACTAGTGAAAAACACACCTTGGCAGGAGGCGCACGGTGCTGCCATTGCAGTGACTGCAGCACAGCCCTGCTGGCCGTTCCCCACCTCCGCAAATGGGACAGCAGCACTTCACTTCCCAGCAAGAAGGAGTTTGCTTCTGGATATTATTATTATTATGATTTGAGGTACACTCAGATACACTATGGAGTCAGAAAATTCCAAAATCTCCAAGCCCTGAAAGTAAGGCGTTGTAGAAGTTAGTGAGTTCAGAGCAAACTAAGACTGTGGGGTTTATGGTGAGGAGTACAGGAATGGATTGACTAATTTAGAACTAAAACATCTAAAAGGAATCATGCTGAGAGAAGCCTCAATTTGAGCATTGCCAAAAACACTCCCTCAGACTCACATAGCCAACCAACCAACCAACATCCCCTTCCAGTTCACGGCAAATACAGTAAGTCTTGTGACAGATTTTTCCTGTTGTCTAAAAACACCTGTCAGTTAACTACAGCTTTAGATTTGGAAGCCTGTTAATAAAAAGAGAGCCTGAATTTGTTGTCTGAATGTAGTTCCCTGTGCAATCATTTATATAATGCCAGTTCAGGTTTCTTCTCCACTGAAAAACTTGTAACAAGCCCACTCAAGGTGAATAAATTAAATAATCAGAGTGTTGTGGTTCAAACAGTGTAGATATGTTTTCCTTTTTCATATTTTCCATTTAACCAATGCAGAGTATGACAAAGGCATGTAAAATAATTAAAAGCTCTAGAGATGGCAGTCTTGGAATTTCCCTGCGCCTCACAGCAAGAGAGACTGTGTCTGTGTAGTAGATGAAAATAGCAGAACATCAAAAGCTGACTAAAGAACTTTTTGGGCACAATATTGGATTTCAATATTGAACTTTTTGTCACAAGTTTGTTTGTTTATTTGTTTGATTTGGTTTTTTGTTTAGTTTGTATGTTTGCGTAGGGGTTTTTTTCTTGTTTCTTTTTTTTTTTTTTGTTCTTCTGATTAGGAATTTGTGGAGATTCAGAAAAAAAAAGGACAAAATGTGCACATATCAAGAATATCAGAACTTTAATATATGATCACTCTGTTTGTTGTACATTAACCTCATACTTCATGGATTCTGAAATAATTTGTGGTTTTGGGATAATGAGATCTACATTAGTTAGTAGATAAATCCATCTCTGTCTGTGGACTAGTGTTCCCAAAACCTCCCTCCAAGGCAAATGGTACAAGTCAGTGTCAGAGGTGGGACACTGAACTGGGTTGGTGTGTCTCACTTCTATCATTCCAATGTTCTTAATGACTCTTTGGAAGCCACCAGCTGCTTCTCAGGTGTCAGATTTTTAATGTATCAGTAACAGCAAAACTACTAAGGACTTTTGTATTCTTAAATGCATATTTTCTATAAAAAAGGTATTTCTTAAACACTAGCCTTTTAAAATCAGGACATGATGAAAGTTTCTTAAAAGAGTCACCGAGGGTGATAATTGTTACACTGGGATGCTATTGTGTTTGGGCCTAAGATGTTAAGAAAAGCCATCCAGGTAAAGGTGAAGGCAATATTAACCTTGAGATTTGTCTGTAATCTGTGACAATACGGTTGTTACAAATGTCAACGCAAATAACAAAAAATCTCATAATGGAATAGTGAAATAGTGAAAATATTTACCGTGTACATCTTTGTAAAATAGAAATGTGCCTATTAAGTGTTACCGTTAAAGATACCAAGCACTGTCAGTGTGTCCAAAAGACTCATGATGTTATTAAAAAACAAGATTCCAGTCATAGCAACATCTATTATAAAAAAGTCAGTGTGTCTAACCATCAAGAAGGCTGCTCTTTAGCCGGGCATCAAGAAGAGCTTTCTAGCATGTAGAATTTATTATTCTACAATGGATTGCATTTTTCTATAAGTATCTGTGCTCTGGGAATTACAATGGCTTGGTCTTGTTTGCTCTACAAAGGATGGAAATGGGAAAATAATGTGGTGGTTTTTTTTTAAATTTACATTTAATAGCATTGACTTGGAGGCAAAACTTTGTGTTCCTTTTAAATTTTATATTTCCTTTGACCACTTTTCTGGGTTCTATTTAATAAAGCCAAGCATTTTGAGACATTATTTCACCTATAAAATAAGAAACTTATGTATTTTGTATGAAACAATAACCCATACCAGTTACTCTGAAAATAAATATGTGTATCATAATGAAAAAAAATGGCAACCTAAATTCGAACTTGTCCCCTCAGGTTTTCATGGTCAGTCATACAGTGATGGAAACCCAGCAAAGGCCACGACACACAGGTATCCATCTAATGTACAGTTTAAAACATCTGTGGGAATGGATGGAGTTTTCAATCTTGAAGCCATATCATTGGCCTTGCTACAGGAACAGAAGGAGTATCTGAATGAATTTTATATATAGCTAGAAGGAATATCAGGTTCTTAACTCTCCCACTGAAGATGTTCCTTGCTTCTGTGCTCTCTCTTCTCTTGCTTTCTCTCTTTGCAGTTTAGTCTGGAATCAGAGGTGCCTTGCTGCCAAGGTGAGGAGAAAGGGAGGCAAATAACCAGTGGAAGTGAGAAGTTTGTAAAGTAACAAGGCAACCTTTGAGAGCCCTGAAACAAGCTCAGATGTGCTGTGCAGGACATTCACATTATTAGCACCTGTCCCCTGCTTTCTCACTGATGCATGCAGATCAGATCCCCTGTGCTCTCACTCATTAGACATGTCTGCTCATCTGTTCCAGTGCTACTTCTTATTGCCACAGTCCTTTCCAAAACACCTCTCCTAGGCTATAGACAAAGCAGTAATTAATGCAGCCCATGATTTGTTAGATCCTGAGCCCTTAAAAATTCTCTTCCTTTAAGGACACATTTCAGAGCCAACCTAGACGAGTGGGAGCTACCTAGAAAATAGAGGTGGTCTGAAAAAGCCTTGTTCAAAGATGGGGAAAAGATGCAGCCTTGCAAAAGCTATGCAAATCATGTGGTTGAGAAGGGGCTACCTTCTTTGCTTTGAGGCAGTCTTTGGCTTTTCCCTTGTCAGAAGATACCATTTAGAATAAAGTATCCTGGTTTTGTTTATTTGTTCATACAAGCACTGTTTGAACTGTGACATCCAAGTACACAAGCTGTAGACAAATGGTTAGATTTGTTATTTTACACGAATTATAGATGAATGCAATGAACTTTTTCACACTTTGGAGAAAATAACCTCAGAACAATCTTCTTTGCTCTTCTGTTTTTCTCCTAGGACGAAGAGTGTGCAGTCCTTGCATTGAATTTGACAATACGTTTTCAAGGTCCTCAGTATCTTCTCAACATTTTATTTTGGTGCAAATCTTGTCTAACTGGTCATCTCTCATGATAGTAGTTTCTAACTACTGTGAGATTATTCTCATGAGTGAAGAATTTAGCAAGTTGAGCCTACTGTAATATGATAAATTCAGATTATGATCCCTTATTTCCCAGTATTTAAAACCAAAAAATGTCTTAGATCACTTAGAAAATCAGGTCCACATTTCCCATCTAAAGTAGTATTTTATACAAAACATGCTGTAAGTGAGTACTTTCATAGTCCTTTGTGTACCTATAGAACAAGTATTTCAGATTTTCTTGTTTGTAACCTTCATTTTTAAACCATAAGCAAAAGTTTTTGAGAAATGAAGAATGGAGGAAGTTTTCTCAGCTTTGATACATTATTCTTCTTTGCAATTTCCTGTCTTGATTTTCTCATGCCATTCTGATCATCTCACCATGACAGACCATATTCTTTAAGTATATCTAACAACTGCTTTCTGTGTTTGCATTTGTATTTGCCTTGGAGATAATTTTCCTATTTGTCTGAGGTGGTACATGTCTTTGGTTCAATAGCTATTTAAAACTGTTTTGTGGATATCTGGTCTAGAAGGACACAGTTTAATGGAAATAATAGAAATATTTTTCCCCATTATAACAGTATTTATACTCAATTGTTCAGGATAATGTTACACACTGTACTGATTATCAAATATTTGGCCTTTATTTCACTGAATAGCCCTGTCAAACATCCTTCCTGTTGTGTAACATTGGAATAAAGTCAACTTAAAGATGATTAATAGCATATCCTGAAACCATGTGGAATTGATCCTGTAAGATCAGGAATATGAGTGAGGAGTAAGGGTCTGGAAAAAGAAGTTGATCAATAAATATATTTTCCATCTGAATGTGTGGGGTTTTTAAATTGTTTTGTTTTGTTTCAAGACATTCATTGACACATTTACAGAATACAGTATAAGAGACATATCCACTGCGTTGAAACACAAGAATTTTTGAGGTGCCCTGGAGAGGTTAAGTTCTTCTTGACTCCTTTGATATAAAAGTTTTATTGTTTAGACTGCACATCTATTAGATCTAGTCTCATTCCTATCAGTGCTGCAGTTCCAAAAGCAGAGGTGGCAGGCCAGCATTCCTAAAGCACTTAATTACTTTCTTTGCCTGTGAAGTTGAAGCTCTGACCTATCCAGACCCACCTGCTTTTCCTCTAACACCTTTCAGGCTGCAGCCAGAAACAAGACACTTGGCCATCCAGCTGAGGGAGCATCATAACACTACTCTCTTCACATTCTTCCAGTGGAAAAGTCTTTTCTGCAGGAAAGGTTGATTTGTACAGAGCGATTTTTATTGCCATGATATCTTAAGATCAACTTTACGAATATGTCCGCAGACCAAAAATGAATTAAAATTATACACCTGTATCTAAGGCTAAGGCAAAACACCACCTCCAGTGACGAGCTCATCTGAGGTCCTGAAGCAACAACAGCTCTACTAAGCTCTATGCTTTCAATGAGAAAGTCCTGTTTTAGCTGCATAGACACTGACTCTCTTGCACTATATCATCTTTTGTTGGCTGCAGTACTGAAAATACCAAAGAGAATATGACCAGGCATGGTCCTGTTTTACAGGAAAATTTGGATGGTGGACATAGCAGATGTCACTTAACCTGAAAGTAAAGTGTTCATCCAAAGATAGTAGTCTAGGCTCCCACGAAGGCCAGTGCAGAGAGACAGGTAGTTTCCAGGCATATTTTATTCTGCTTGGATACTTGTTTCAAATGGAGCCCTAACAACTTGTCCTAAATGCTTACCATTACAACATTCCTGCTTACGGCAAATGTTTGCAAATAATCCTTAATAGTAGTTCTGTACTTTGGCTCAGGTCTGCCTGTTTGCATCTGTGTAAGTGAGAAAATTGTTGGTAGCTTTTCTGACTGACTCTCAGCAGATCCGTATGAGTCCTTTTCTAATATTCTACTTCAGGCAAACATTGTCTCCTCTAACTACAAAATTCCTGCTCCCCCTGGGACCAGCTCTTCCCGCTTTCCCAGATGGTGACTGGACCACCCCATACATGTAACACGTTTGGAATAAGTTCCATTCAGGTACGGTATTTTCTAGAGAAGTTACAGCCTCTACTGTTGTTGTGACTTCATAGCTGCAAAAGTAAAGGTGCTTTAATTTTTTCACAAGACATTTTAAACACTGATAGGTCAGTCCTGAAAGGAGGTGATACTAAAATATTTCCCAACCCTAAAAGTATTCATTACACTCTGCTGACCATGTTTTCTTTCTCTCACCCAAAATATGCAACAATTTTGCAATATTGACCAATGCACAAGTAAATGTGTTGTAGCAATAGTCAAATGCAAAAATCCCCTATGTGTTGCTTATAGACTTGGCTAATTGTCTAGAGCCTCCTTCCTTTGTTGAAGGAAATTCCCTTCTTGCTTATTGTGGGCCCAGTCCAATCACCCTATTTTGAGATAACCTGCATATATTTGTTTTTCATTTCATATGTACATAGTATTATCACAGAGCACCAATGTCCCAGTTCTTCTGAGATCTTAACATGTATCAGAATATCATTAAGATATAGCAAAAACACTGATAAGATGCTTTTTAGTAATCTTTTAAAGACTTTGTTATGTCTAGTGCATTGCACTAACCTGAAACTGACATTTAAAGTTGCCACATAAATTAAAGCAATTTTGTGTGGCTTACTTAGGGATTTATTTTCTTGCTATCCTGACATGTGGTCTGGTGTGGGAAACCAGCCTGGTGCTGCTGAAGTATTCTGGACATCTTTATTTGCAGTAATGCATACATTTCCGTGATATCAGCAAGTTACACTTGAGTGCCATGCTTGAATTGCCATATCCCTCATTAGAGAGGCTGTGTATTCACCAAGCTGTAACAACAGCCACAGCAGAACTAGTCCTGCTCTGCATACTGTGTTCCTGACCTGTCTCTTTTTTGGACTTTTGATAAAGTACTTCAAGGAAATAAATGGGAAGAGAAATTATGACTACTTTTGAAGGGTTATTTTACTGCTGATTTCACTTCCTGGACTACAAAATCAGGCCTATGAGAGCCAGCAGAAGGGAAGCAGGCCAGCTCTAGGGGAGTGCAAACAGTGCTGTTCATTAGGTCCTTAGCCGGCAGACTGATTGGATTGTCATACCTGACAATAGACCTCAGCCTGAAGTCTAACACACCTGTGCTTAACAAACAGAAGGAAATGTACTTGCTTCAATTTAGTGTGAAAAGTTACCCTTACTCATATCCTGTAACAGCTGGCCTAAAAAAATGGTGACTTTATCTTCTATCTCATATCCCCTGTAAGTTTCTTTATTGTACACAGAAATATCTTTCCTGGATTAATAAAACAATTTCTCTCTCTTATCCAGAAAGCCCTTTAGTTGTAAAGCTGCTGTGTTCAGTGCAGTACTGGAAAAAGTCCAGTAGCAATGATGAGAGCTATTCCTCCCATCTCCCTGCTGGTTTTCTACCACTTCAAGCCACTGCCAGTATTGCTGACCATATTTTGCAGGAATAGGCCCTTTCATGTGGCACTAAGTGCCATTTTTGAAAAACTTTAACTAATTGAACACGGGTCAGCTCTGGTATTGGATTCAGAAGCATTGTAGAAATTATTATTTTCTAGGAACCATCAGACAGATTAATTCTTCTTCTTATATAGGTCTAAATGACTTCTTAATACACAGCTGATACAGTAAAACCAGGACATCTTATCTACTGAGAAACAGATCATAATTTCTGCAGACTACTTTTTTTAATAGGTGAAATTTGTCAGATATATTTTCTGTCATTGACTCTATTCTAAAAAATGAAACCTAAACCATCCTCTTGTAAGCTGCGTAAGTTCCTATATAACTTCTAAAAGTCAGTCCTCAAAATCAGCTGTGGATGGGATTGTGTTCCCCATTGCTGTCTCCACATGAGTGCTCTAAGCTTTTGCACCTTTTCATATCATAGCCCATAGAATAAAAAAACTCTTGCCTTTGAGTTGATAACCACTATTATCATATATTTCAAAGGTTCTAGTGTCTGACCACACACTGCAGAGCTTTCCAAGCTTTGCTTACATTACTTATATGCATTCAGAAGCTGGATTTGTGCTTGATGAACAGTTTTGTCATGAGAGATTCCCTGACAGGATGTGTTTGGAAGTAGAAAGGATGAAAAGCAAAAGGAATGCCCAAACATAGGATGACTAGATAAAAGATGGGGAGAATATCCTTTGAATCATCTATGGGCACAGGTAGGGAGATGCACTCAGAAGGAAATGCTGTATATGGAGCCTGCAGAAGGAAGCCCCTATAGCATGAAGAGTGACGCGGACATGGAGAAATTGAGGCGGGGTGACTGGAGGTGAGGCACGAGAGAGAAAGGGGAAGTGAAGTTGGCCAGCCCAGGTGTGATTCACATTCCTGACTCACAACTACTCCTCACTCAGAACCTCCAGGTAAAACTGGAAAATGAGCGGAGATTAACCACAAATGTGCTGCTCTGCACCCATTATATACATTTTCCCTACCTAGTTGCTTCTCACCTTCACCTGTTATACACTATCTTGTCCCCTTCTTCATGGGGCACAATGCCAGGATGAGTGGGAGGCAAACTGACCCAGAACCTCTCTATAACACTTCAGTGAGTCTACGGGCTTCTTAGCTATGGGACTTCACTGTTTGTCGGGTCTTCAACAAGTCATCTTACAACAGCCTGTGGAAACAGCCTGTCATTTTTATTCCTTTCTTCAATAATAACAGTCCTACCAGTGGTGAGAGAAAGCAACATTGGTTCAAACAAGTGGAGAAACACCAAGGTGCGCAACAGCCACACACCCTTGATAGTTCTTTCATGACCATTTACCCCCTTAAAACTAGTGAAATTTTACAGAGCTTTTTCTTGTTTTCTTTCTTTTGCATTACACCAGTTTCCCTTTATTTTTTAGAAGTAAATTTTCACTTCTTTAGTTACTTAATATTATAATGAATCTTACAGCATTGGACTTCTGTGGCAGTCAGCTTCCTTTCAGGTGGCTCTTCCTCTTCTGTTCTCTGTTCACATTCCTTGAGAAATCAGAATGTCTTTCTACATCTGTAGTTTTCACTCACTGATATTTTTCTGCAAGACCCTGGCCAGCTGAGAGGCTTCACATTGGACTGTTTCCAGTTCATTCTGGAAAGATGTGGTTCTCTGTATGTCTGCAGATACCAATATCATCATAACCCTTGAACGTCCTGCTTGTTCCATTGATGTGTTCTTTTGTCTACCCTGTTCCTTATCTGTGCCCTACCCAGTTTACACTAATGAACCATGAGTGTCCAAAAATTTCAGAATACTTCTAGACCATACAAGCATTTTCTGTCTGTGTTCTAAGATGGCTGAGTGTGTAGCTGAGTAGGAAGTCACTTAACTGTATTTCTGTGGGAATATGGCTAATCTGAAAAGATTTACTGGAAGTCAGGATAGATTGATTGATCAGCACTAATGTGGTTTCCAGACTAAGGATAACTTGCTCTGGCCAAGTCAGAGCACAGATAGCAATCTGCTATCTGTCCTCACTTTATTATATACACAAAATTCTATTTTTTCTGGATATATGTTCTGTAGTGTTATTCGAGATATGTTTCCCAAATTCACACTTTTTGTCTTGGCTTAGTTAAGGTATGAGACTGAGCTGAGCCAAATAAGCTACCTCATTTGGGGTCCCCTCCTTCAGAAACTCAAGCTGAGGCTGTGAGTTAATGATGACCAGAAAACTGTGATAAGTATCAAACCTGACTCAAATCCTTTGTCACATTTCCAGGCAGCCGACTTCTGTGGTGTTTTCTGACCTTCAAGTTTCTTTCTAGAGGCCCATTTCTAGCTTTTAAAGGCTATGCTACAGATGACATTTATTTGTAAGCACTAAGGGGACCAGACTTTTATCTGCTTCTATGGCCAGGGGAATATTCACCCAATAACCATATTTGCTGTCCTGCAGCAAATATACAACCTAGGCTGCACAAACAGACTAAGATTTATTCCATGAAAAAGATCACAAAGATAATATAAATGTACTTGTGAAGGCTGTTTATTACTGATTGGTGCAGAGACATTGAGAATCACAGGAAATAGCTGTACAAAAATTGCTGCTGTTGTGTAACTGCCTCAGATGAAAGAGGAATTTGTGATTCCTGAATGGATGCTCTGCTATACTCCAGCTTAGAAATGCTCTGTTTCCAATACAAGAGAAAAGCAGAGACTGTTTGAAGAATGTACCATGTGTGTTTCCAGTATTTTAAAAGACCCAAACACTACAAGTTAATTTATTTTGGATACTCACAATGTTCCATTCTCTTTCTCCAGAAAATACCCCAACATATTCTTTCCAGCTCACAGAAATGAAGAACCATTGCATCAAGTCTTTAATGGAGATAATTTGTGCATGACTTAGCATACGGGGTAGCAGCATTTCCTTATCTATTTCTTAAGGTCTGTAAAGAAATGATTTTTAAATGTAATAGGCAATTTTATGGAATTCTGAAAAACTACAGCAAATTGGGAGTGTCACTAAAAGAATGTTCATTGTAATATAATTCATAACAACAATTCCCTATGTCTAATCTGACAGTTGAGAATTTTTGTGAAGGGTGTGTGCTGCTCATGTGTGTGAAGCTTGAGACAAGGGGAGACAAAGAATGAACATTGCAAGAAACTTTCTCTTGCGAATCATCTGCCCTGTGAACCACTGCCTGACAGCAACAACTTCTGTGCCTGCCAGAAACAATATTGTTCCCTGCCCACTTAGTATTGTCACGAAGAAATCAGATATTGTCCTGCTTGAGGAAAGTATGCCTTGGATCTGTAAGTCATCTGTAGTAATTAGTAGTAGATCCCAGTCAAAATGGATTCCATTTTTCTTTTGTATTACTTTTTGCTTCACAATGTATGCACACTACTGAGTTTCATTTCCCAGAAGCACAAAACCTCTTAATTCTTCTATGAAGTCCAGTGATTCATTTCCAGGTAAATGGAAACCAAATTTTTAGACTATGAGGCATATGGAACAGCTTTTGAAATGTGGGTAATTATAGGTTTATTTCAGAGAGAACAAATCATATGCATGAGGAATCAAATCCATTCCTCACTAGGCAAATTTTAATGTGCTTTGGATCAGAACATTATAAGCTTCCGTGCTTTTGCTGTCATCCTTGCTAGTTCCTCTAAATGCCAAAATTTATGTCCTCATCGATACTAGTCAGGGCAAGATGCTGTTCTGATGTTTTGTGGGGTTAGCTACTTTTTCATTGTGTCCTGTGATAAAGATGCTCCTCCTTCAACCATGTAGCATCTCATGATGAGACAAACTGCTTCCTTTTATGCCATCTCCAAATCAAGTGCACCCTGAGGGAGGATTGTGAGGCTGGAGCTAGAGGCACACTTCCCATTTTGCCGTACAACAATGTATTTTCTTTCCTGTTCATGGAGCCCAAATGGTTGACATCTGGGAAAACTAGGGGTGAAGAGCTGGAAGAAGCAAAAAGTACTGTCTGGGGAAAGTAGGAAATCACAGACAGTTAAATCTTTTCCTCTGTAGATCCCACCCTTCCCTATCTGTTGTAGAGCACTCCAAACGCAATATTGATGAGTTAGCCGGGAGCAGAGCTTCTCTGCACCATTCATTACCTTTTCCACATATCTATCAAGTCACCTCGGGCTTCCCTAACTTTGTGTAGAGGACATATGAGAGTTTGTACTGTGTCATATCAAATGTTCATCTAGTTTGTACTCTGTCTTCAACAGGTACGTTTGCATTTCTTAAGAACTTTATGAATGAATTATTCTTGTGTGTTTAGTATCCCTGGAAGGGTTTTTCTTATACAAATTTACCTAAGTGTTTTTTTGAACTCATGTAAATCTTGTATTCTATTCCTCATTTTGTTAAACTCCACAGTTTAAGCTGGTGATGTGTGAAGTATCTGTCCTTGCTTTAAACCTGTCACCAGCCACTATGACATTCACTGAGCTCTAATGTCCCCTAGTTTATGTCAAAAGGAACTATGAATTGTTTCTCAGTACTTATTTTCTCACATTCCTTATTCTTTATTGACTCCTATGTTATCTTCTCTTGATCTTTTTGTCACTTGGAAGAATTTAGGTCTACTTAGTCATTCTTTACATGGCCATCACTTTAACTGTATACAGTGTTCAAAATATGAAAGCTTATGATTTTATACAGTGGCATAGAGATGTTCTGTCCTATCCTCTCTTCCCTATCTAATAATGCTGACAACTACCTGCCTGTTTTTAACAAGTACTTCTAAGTACTGAACTATTGACAACATGGAACTATTAGAAATCCAAGATCTCAATCCTTAGTGCTTATGGCTAAATCAGAATATAGCCCTGTATTACAAAAAAAAAAAAAAGGTGGCTTTATGCTTTCTTCAGACCGTGCTTCTTGTAGACTGGACAGAAGAGACAGATGCTTCATTAATACCCCTTCAACTAAGCAAATTCTTAAGGAAAAATAGACAACTGCTGACACTTTCCTTGCATTAGACTGTTTTTGGTAACACTTCCATGAATGTTAATATGCCCTGTGCCAATCTGCAGGGAAGACCCAGCCAGAGGATTTTCACTCTTTACTGGGACATTTGTACAGTAAGTAGGTTGCTATATATAGTATCTATGGTGTGGCCATGCAGTCTCTACATAGCTGGGTTTGAAGGGAAAAGAGTCCTGATCCTCTAGTCCAAATTGCTTCTGACTAGAGCAGCAGGCTGTATCTGACAGTATCAGATATGGACTATAATATTTTTCTGCAAGATAGGCAACTTTAGAAAAGTTTTGCAACTTTCTCATTATAGTAGGTTTTTTTCATGAGTCTACCAGTGCACTATAAGCCAGCACAGGACACATTCTTCACTAGTTAAGGTTCATGGTAGGAGTGGTGATGGTCGTGGTGGTGTCAATGGTGTTTTCTGTAGCTGCAGAGTTAGGATTGTTTTTTCCCAGACACATCACTTCATCAGCATTGAGAACCACTTACCATTTTATTACCAGCTGCTCACTGTTGCAAAACCCATTTGTAATTTCTCATGTTCAGCTTGAATACCTTAGGCGCATTGGCAAATGTTTTATACTATTAGCTGGATATTTTACAAGCAGGTTGAACAGTTGAGAAACCAATATGTGCTTCCTCTGTAGCAGTAAAAATGTACATCAGTATTTCTTCTTTAATTGCCGAATACCTTTTCCATGCCCTCTATCTCATGCTCATAGTTTTCTCACTAGAGACATCATTGACTTCTGGTAGATTGTTAATACCACAGCTGGGGACAAAAGCGAAAACTGTGGAATAGCATTACACTTACTTGCAATTAGCCATGGAGTGCTCCAAAGGGAAGTGGTCCAAAGGGAAGTGCTCTGCAGTGAATGATACATCTCCCTGTATTAATCTCTTAACTTATGCAAAGTAGCGTTTGCTTTGGATTAGTCTTTCTCCTTCACCTTCTCAGCTGTGATTTTTATCAAGTGTTTCTTAACAGCCGCGTAGGTTTAGCATTTATTTGATTAATTGTGAAAAACTGAACACAGCTTTTTAAACCATAATGACTGGTAAGGAAAGAATAGACTACCCATTGGGCCTAGGCTCAAGTCTTGCTGAATTTGGGAGTCTGATGGGGAAATTTCAACCTGTGTTGAAATGTAGTTCCACAATTGCATGGTTCTCTGAAACTGCATCACAAAATTCTCACACAAGATCCAGGACACTTAGTTATCTGCTTGTTTGTTTTTCCTTTAATTTGTTTATTCATTTCTTGGCATTCTTGACAAATCTCTTTGATTTTTCAGTCAGCCCATCTGGAAAACTTTCTGGATGCCATTGCTCTGCGTGTTTTCAAAGCCCGACAAGACTCCTCAGCAGCAATTCAGCTTCTCTTTCTCTTAAAAGTGACAAAGCGAAGAGGAAACAGAGGCCTTCCCTCTCTTGGTGCACTGGATTACTGAAGGCTGCAATGTGATGGTTTGGAAGAAGCTTAGCCTGTAGGAGGTGAAGCCAGATGATTGCCAATGCCAATGCGTGTCCGAGCTCTGGTATTGACTTTTTATACTACCCTGTCTCCACAATCTGGGAATTATGCAAATCAGCTATTGGGGCTGAGAGAAAAGAGGAGAGGGAAAAGGGACTCCCATCCACCTGTGCAATAATAAATGCAAATCAGGGTCTTGGGCTACAGTGAGGAGAACAAACAAGGCTGGAAACTCTGTCCGAGGACTGGCGAGACCAAACTTTAGTGCAAACTTGTGATGATCAACACCCCAACACTGATGTGTCTCTGAGCTGCCTTTGCCTGGTGTCTGAGTAACACACGGGAAGGAGTAGGATTTCTTGGTCAGAGCCCAAGAACTGGCCTGGGAGCATATGGCTGTGCTGGGATACCTGCAAAGGCAGCACGGCAGGTCCATGGCAGTGACTCTGGGGCAAGGGGGAATGCAATTTTGTGGCCCAGTGTGCTGGAAATAGACTTCAAAACCTGGAGTCTGAGCCAGACTGTAGATTGAGAGAACAAACTGTGTGCCAGGAAAACATCTCTGAAGCATTTATTTGGAAAAGAGTATATATTAAAGGTAGATGAAATGCTCTGCCTTCCTGTTCTAACGTGCATTTCATAAAACAAACACATGCACATACAATGTTGGTTAACAGATGAAGTACAGGGGGCATGCCCAGGTGTGGCTCTGTTTTGGCTGCTGCTCATTCCAGAGAAGAGCTGCTCATTCTGAGGTGGAAGGATGACTTCTGGGGGTGACTTCCCTGCTACTTCACAGGAAAAGAAATGTAGATTCATAAAAGAAAATGAAAGCAAATTACGGATTAATCCATTATATTCTATTGTTTCATGGTATTTGTTCCTGAGAATGATTTTCCTCATGAAAAGCAGTGGTGGCTTTGCCATGATGGCTGTGGGGCTTTATGGCACTTTCCATAGACTTGGCTCTTCTGATTTCCCTAGTGTTACTCCATGTACAGCTTTCAGAGGAAAAATGGGCAGAAGGCTGTGAATTGTCACAGAAGTTTTTGCAAAGCTCGAAATCCACAGTTCCCTATTTTTTTTTTCTGACAAGGCCAGCTAAGCAACTTTTTCACATCCCTTTTGTTTCTCACATCACTTCAGACACCCGTTTCCCACCCACCTCTATCTACCCTCAGCAGTTTCCTTTTCATGATGCTTCTGTTTCAGCTTCAGGGCTCCAACAACATTTTTTCAAACCAAACACTTAACCGCAGTCAAAACAGCAAGCGCTGCCATTTTTTTACCTCACAGATCTCTGACTCTTGATTTCTAACTAACTTTATTTATTAATATAGCAACATCAGACCTTGCAGGAGGTCCTTCCACTTTGCAAAGGCAAGAATGAGAAGCAAATGCAAGTTTGCAAGTTTTTTTTTCCTATAAAATCTCAATTCCACTTAGATGCAAAGGGAAAAAAGAAGAAGGTTGAAAGGGTATATATGAGAGGAATGCGCATGAGAAGAATGTGCAACGTATGACTAATGTAGTACCTTTTGAAACAATATATAAAGGATATATCTGCTGTCAAATTATCCCTTCTTATGAGGTTATGACTGAGGTATGAATTGCAGAGCCAAGTCATCAGGGACCACACATGCACACAATAAGACATAGTTTCTAAGGAGAGGAAATTGCTTGATTGTGAAGCCTGGCTTCTTATGCTACAGAGGTATTATTTATTAGTTTATATTAATATGTCTCCCATTATTACATAAAGAATTATCTCCGTCTGTTCACAGCATCCTTGGATTCAGCCATGCAGATCCCAGATTGGCTTCCAGCTCTGCATTCTCACTAGCCCTTCTTTTCTCTTAGTTTTCATTTAGTAAAAGAAAACAACAGAAAAGCCCATAGAGATAATATTGTTTTATTGCATTGTGATGATACACTCTCTTTCCTACTCTGTTTTCCCAGAGATATTAAAGTATTTATTTTGCCCTACGTGTTCCTTGTGCTGAAAAACTGGCTTCAGATGTAGGTTTTGTGTTTTCTTCTTATCTTAGCCATTTTACTTTAGTAATTTGTTATCTGCTTTACTTTAGTAATTTGCATCCTCCAGCCGTTTATGTGGAAAGACACAATCTGTCATTGGGTAGGAAAAGGTATATGGTGTCAGTATTTGTCTTTCAGGGGAATTTTAATTTATTGACTTGTAGTCAGAATTGCTTCACTTTTAGGAAGAATCTAAAAGCTTAAATCAATCATCTTTTCTTATCTCTTTCATTATCTCTTTCCTCATTTATTTTTTTCTAGTCCTCCCTGAAAATTGTTCCAGTTCTTAAACTTTTTTGTCTTCAGAATGAATTCATGGACAGATTTTTGACTGGATCTTCACCATCAATGGCAACCATTTCAATGTAAATTCTCATTCCAGAATTTTATTTTTAGCTTTAGCTAGTTGCAGAAGAGGAAGCTTTAAGGTGAATTCCAGGTACTCTTTTAAGCAGATAATATATGAACAAGAGAATTATGCCAGACAATTTAGAGGGAAAATTCGTGGAATCAACGCCTGTGCCATGGTGATTGTGCCACTGAGTGGAACAGCTGATTGCAGCACCCAGGTAATTATGTTACTTTCTTGGCTCTGATGGCTGCACGCAATGTTGGGGAGCTAAGCCTTGGTACAGAAACGGCAATAACCAAGGTTATCAGCTGACATACAACCCATTATAAAATTGGTTATCCTTTCTAGTTACAACACAGCTTCTTTTCATTTTAAGAGGATGGTAACTCAGGGAAAGCAAACAGGTAATTCTAAAAGCACAACCTGTTCCCAGTTTCCTATAAGGAAACTAGGCAAATATAATATAGACTGTAATCTGTGTAAATTTGTTCAAAGTTGGGAATTTCCACTTGACAAGCACTTCTTGGTGCAATAATAACTGGTGCAATAAAAACAAATGATGAATTCTGTGAAGAATAACAGCGGGAACAACAGGTTCCAGTAAGGCTGTCATGATAAGCCCAAGCCAGCCAGTGCTGGGAACCACTGACAGAACTACAGAGCAAGACAGAGTGACAAAGGGAGAAACTACCACAATGCAGCAAATGCCATTACTGTCAATCATCTTTCATGTGGCTGGGTGAGGAAGTGTGACTTCCTCTTCTTTGTTGGTTATAGGTTTTTTCAGATGGGAAAACCCCTTGATATTTGCATAGATAACACCAAACAAGTTCTGGCCTTTGCAGGCTGGGATCTTTCTGGGCTTCCCAATGGACTGCACTGCTCAGGGTATGCTCATCTGAATGATCTTTACTGGTTTGTTGTAGAACTGAACAAAAGTCACTTGTCCTATGGAGGGCAAAGGTCAGTCTGGAAGGTCTGAGTCACTGTTTTTTTGCCATGCTAACCAATCATGTTCTTAGCCAGTTATCAGCTACTCAAATTGCAAGATTAATGACATTAAATTAAAAAACACCCAAATATTAAAGACCTCTACAGATTTTATTTTTCTTAATGCTATCTCATGAAGGGAGCAACACAAGGAACATTCAGAGGAGGAAAAGCATTATGGTATACCAACTCCCTGGATATTTGGAACATCTCTAAGAAGAAGAAGAGGCTTTAAGTGTAGCATTATCTAGCCTGTACCCCGCTGTTGGAAACTACCCCTTGCAGCTGGGTGCTTTCTGCAGAAGGTAGGTGGAAAGCTTTGCAGTGGTTCACTGCATGAGATGGTTACCCACTCACATTTTACACTGCTAGGATTTTGAAATGGATATTTGGGGTTTGCCAGAGGATCACACATGGAGTTTGTGCTCTTAAGCTGCAGCAGTCAGGAGATGCTGTAATAGTTCCATTTTCCACAGAGCTCCAGCTGTCTCAGGGATCTGGGCATCTGAGGACACTCATGATGAACACACTCCAAGCTATATGGTTTATAATCGCTCCTCTCCACTGGGTGCTGCGGGAATGAACCACCATTTTCACTTTTAATGAGGCATATTAAGTATGCAAGTTGAGAGAGTGATCAATTACAGGCAGATCTGCTCCACTTGCTGTAGATGTTTGCCCTTTTACAGGCCAGCTCCTGCTGGATTTTTGGATGATGACACAATGATCTGAATTATGGAAATACTTAGCAGGAATTTATTGCTGATATGCAGTAAGCCACAGGAATGTAAGCAAGTCAAGGGTGATAAGAAATGTCTACTTCCTCTTTTGGGTGAACTTCTCAGCTTTCACGTGTAGGCTGAATTAATTATGCAGTCCTAGGTATTAAAATGTTGTTCTTTGGCTAATGTACTGTGTAATGACTTTTTGGAAAAATAATTACCTCTGAATATATCATTCTAATTAGATCTATTTGAAATATCAGTGACAAATTTATGCTAAACTGGAAAGGACAGTTAGTTTTTTCCAGCTTTTGAATCACGATAATGTAGATCACATTTATAACATACAATTCAAATTCAGTATAGAATAGGAAAATTGGATTTTTTCCCCCCGTAAAAACTCTTTTGGGGTGTATTTTTGATCAGTTGTTCTGGTCAAGAGTCCTCTGAGACAAAAAGATTGCTAGTAGGTGTATTCGTAAAGGACTATGTCCCTTAATGTAATTTCTTACACAGAGTTAATTAGGAAAGAGTAAGCGTATTATGAGCTTCTTTTTTCAAGCAGGAGCAAACACAGCTAAGCAGTAGAAGAAACTTTACAATTTCTGTGCAGATGAGGCAGTTTAAAGTCCTCAGGGGACTGTGAAATAAAAATAGAGGACAAGGCAAATTCATAGAAGTTACCAGGATTTTTAAGACCTAAGTAAAACCTGCTGGTTTTGTGGTATAGATAGAAGTGACAGTGAAGCAAGCAGGATTTTACTTCAGTAATAGGCTTGGGAATTGGAGTGTAGGAATCACCAGTCTGTCAACCTGTGAACATTCCCTTCTGGCAACACCAGCTACGTGGTGTCCAAAAGCTTTTTAAGGGGTATACTCAGGCAGCTGCTTGCTTTTCGGCATGCTGAATGAGTGCTGTGCTCCTCTCTCTCTGTAGCTAATTCCAGCAAGGAGCTGCCTCCTGCAGCTGGCATCTTCTCACCAAATGACACGGCTATTTATAGAAATTCTTTCTTCTCCCTCAGAAGCCTAATATCTGCACTTGTTTTCTTTTACTCCCTTCCTTTCTATGGACATGGTTTAGTGGTAATATGGCAGTGCTGGGTTAACAGTTGGATGTGGTGATCTTACAGATTTTTCCCAATCCTAATGATTCTATGATTCTATTAAAGATCATAAATTTTTGCCATCTGGCAAGACCAACAAGCTGCCCCCCCACACTTTTGTTTTTTTTTTTTTTTTTAAAATGTGAACTCAGGGATGATAAAACTGAGTTACAGAGACCCAGTGGTATTGGTGTTATGTTTCCGTCTACATGGATTATGGGGATAAGGGAGAGATGAAGGCAATCTATTTGTTAGCATGCTTGTTACCTATATAATATAATGAACAAGTACTGCAACTTGTTTTTAGACATATGCCTCTCATATTTGGTTTCCTGTAACTCATGGTTGTTCCCATGCCAGCAGAACTACATCCTAATGAGTCGCTTTCCTTTCTTATTAGCTTTTAAAAAATGCTTAGATGCAATTCCTTTTCAGTAGTGTAGATGATTTGACTA
The DNA here is from genome assembly GCA_013398955.1 of Callaeas wilsoni. Classification (NCBI taxonomy): domain Eukaryota; kingdom Metazoa; phylum Chordata; class Aves; order Passeriformes; family Callaeidae; genus Callaeas; species Callaeas wilsoni. Next base: position 86,258 of record VWPU01013722.1, read on the forward strand.
AGGAGCTCATTTGGATAACTCCTCATTTTATCTTAATCACAATGTTTTTGCAATATCTGTTCTTCCTAGAAACCAAAGTACTTCTGTGTTACCTAATTCCTAGCATGAACTTTCCCAAGCTGGCTTTTGGTTATATCATCAGGTCATCGCACCCCTTGAAGCTTCTTTTGGTTTATTTCTGGTACTCGCTCTCTTCCCCAAACCAACTGAAAAGGAAACCTCAGCCTACAGAGTGTAGTGACTCTGGCCAATGCATGGCCAGTGAATCCTCTGGGGTGGCCTTGCTGCACAGCACCTCGTGGCTCTGTAGCCCTGTGGCTCTGTAGCGGGCAATCACATGGCTTTGCAGATGAGCACCACAGCTCTGCCTGCAGATAATGGATTTGCAATGAGGGACTACACAGGGGACTGGGCATCGGGACACCTGATGACAGGTGGGAGGCAGTGCCTGTGGTGCTGAGTGGAGCGGGAGTTAGGAGGGCTAAGGATTAGATAAGGTTTTTGGGTGATGCATAAGAGAAGGCGATGAACTGATACACTGAGAATTTTGGAGAGAGGCTGCAGGTGCAGCCGTCGGGTCTGGGGAAGCAGTCTAGGGAAACAGGAACTTGTTCCTGGATGTGAATATCTACTTGTGCCTGGCCTGGCAGGCAGGGGCCCTGTCCCACCACCTCCCATCCCAGGAAAGCGGACTAGGTGCTGCTGTGCATGAAATAAAGAACTCTTCATAGAATCATAAAATGGTTTGAGTTGGAAGAGACCCTAAAGGTCATCTAGTTCTGACCCTGTTGCCATGGACAGGACACATTTCACTAGACCAGGTTGCTTAGAGGTCCATCCAATCTGGCCTTGAACACTTTCAGGGATGGGGCATCCACAGCTTCCCTGGGCAACCTGTTCCAGTGCCTCACCACCCTCACAGTAAAGAATTTCTTCCCACTATCTAATCTCACCCTACTCTCTTTCAGTTTGAGGCCATTCCCCCTTGTCCTGTCACTACATGCTCTTGTAAAAAGTCCCTCTCTAGCTTTTTTGTAGGCTCCCTTCAATTACTGGAAGGATACAATTAGGTCACCCCGAAGCCTTCTCTTTTCCAGGCTGAACAACCCCAATTCTCTCAGCCTTTCCTTGCAGGAGAGGTGCTCTAGCCATCTAACCATTGTGGTGGCCTCCTCTGGACTTGCTCCAACAGGTCAATTTCTCTCCAGAGCTGGATGCAGCACTGCACATGGGATCTCACCAGGGTGGAGCAGAGGGGTAGAATCCCTTCTCTCAACCTGCTGGCCACACTGCTTTTCATGTAGCCCAGGGGATACAGTTAGCTTTCTGGACATAGAGTTGGCTTAATCGACATAAGATGCTATCACACAGATCTGAAATGACTTCACATTTATTACACTATTTATTGCTATTGCTCTGAACCATAGCTCTCTGCGAGGAGTCCCCAGTCAGTCTTTAAACATTAAAGTGTAAAATGATCACCCACTATGATTCCTCAGGGTGTCTTCCAGTACGACAAACCTGTATCTACAAGATTTTGTACAGAATCTTAGTTATAGTAATTAATATTTTTACAAAGACAATGAAAATGATGCGCTTGCACAGAGCTGGAATTTGGCTGTCAAAAACCACTTATTCTCACAGATTTATTGCTCTATTAAAATTACAGGCATAAAACCAGCCTTTGGATTTTTATGAAATCTGTTAAAAAATCTAGCAATATAAAAATGTGTTATAATTTGTGGTATCCCTTAAGTTACGAAAAAGGACTGAATCAGGGCAAACCAATTCAAATTTAAACATACTGTCTTACAGTGCTTCCAAAAGATAAAATCATGCTTGAGTGCCACAGCCTTATTTTATAGCTCATGCCTGAAGTTAAATTTTATGGTTCAGATAAGGCCTTTTGAAAATAGACATTTATGACTCTTTTATTAAAGAGGACTCTTCACTGGGGACCACTGTAATAAAATTATATCTCTGCAAAACAGATGATAGTGTCACTTTGACTTCTACCATGCAACAGAGTGCTGCTTCAAAGCCTGGCCAGAAACCATACACAAAAATGCTCCAGTTTGGATCAGCAAATATTTATATTATTCTTTGTGTGGAAACTGTACATTCCCTTTAAGGCCAGTTGGCCTAAAATTAAAAGTGAAATTTTGACACTGGAAGGTTTTGGTTTTAGAGAACTTAAGAGCTAAGCATTGTTTGACTAGATTCCAGTTCTCGAATCCACAAGGAGTTCCCAAAGCCAATGATGGACCATTGTTAAACATTTTATTACAATCTGAAGGTGCTACTGCTGCTAAATGCACAAGGGCAAGGGAGAGAGACTTTGATCATTCAGTCTGTTTACCTGTAGCTTCACTGCATGGCTCTGGCTTGACTCTCAGTTGATTTAGCAAGGACACAGCCCAGGCATAGCTTTGGGGACAGTTCACTCCAGGCTCTTTTCCCCAAAATATATGGAACTATCCTGTCTCTCTTCCCCTCTACAGTCATTCCATAATACATCAGCACTTTTGCCCTCCACTCACTGCTGCAGCGTATCCCTGGGCATGCAATACACACACTACATCCGTCGCTATCAGAACATCCTGATGGACTGCAAAACGCCCCTTACCTCATTTTGAACATTTTCAGCTGAAAGCAGCAGATCATGTAGTAGCAGCATCGTAGAGCCACCAAGGAATGACTGAGGCACAAAGATGTCTGCTCTGAAGGGAGCTAACCTTGACTGGTGTGGCCACGAGCCAGCCTACACTACTTAGAGGTTTTTACTCAGCCGTAGTGAACTAAAAGCAAATTGCAAGCAAGCTAAACAGCGCCAAGGCACTGGCTTGAGAAGTAACATCCATCAGCTGTACTGTTTGGTGTTTACTAACCCCCTTCCTGGCCTTCTTTTGCCACATGACCTTTTAACCAGCACTGCTTCAGAAGGTGGCCAGCAGTGGCTTGAGGGATAACATGAGGTCAGAGACTAGCTGCAATACAAGGTATAGTGAAGACCATGCTGTGGAAAGGATCCAGCTGTGCTGCTCTAAGCAAGCCAGGCCATCCCATTCATTTGCATGATCAGAAAACACACCCCAGTCATCCAGTTGTGGCCAGTATTTCATTGTAATCAACATCATGGTTTGCTACAGCAAATATGAAAGGAAAACACAACAAAGCTGTTTAAATATGGTAAGTTCTCCTCTGCTGTAATGTCCTTTTGTAACTTGGTGACCTACTTGGCTGAATTCAGTATGATTTTAGTGCTGTTAAACAGAGCCCAGTCTCAATCCCAAGCAAAGTTCCAACATCTCAATATTGTTTTTATTACACATAAAGAAAAAACGTGAGCATGTAGTTCTCCAGAAAACAAGATGTTCCCACAAAAGTTTAATTAAAAATCTCAACGTTTTCCTGCTGTTTTTAAAATCTAAATGAAATGTTATCACAGACCACAATCAAAAAAATCCACTTTGGTTTACTGAAGTGAGCCCAAATGATTCATTTTCAGGTGTTCACCTCCCATCATACACCCAGCATAATGAAGTAGTGTGACTATGCAGAGTGATCAAAAGAAAACGTATTCACAATGAAAAATGCGGAGATTGAGAAGCCTCTAATCTAGTAGCTGGGGCAACAATTTTACTGATGATGGGTTCCATCTGATCAGATGTAGACATCTATTGCTGAACTGGTTGTCTGCTCTCTTCTTAGAGTCACTGGAAGGAAAAGGGCACTGTTTGGAAAGTGAACAACGTTCAGTTTCTGAATGTAACTTAACCACACAGACTGAGCTAATGATTTAATTCTAGGTAATTTTAATGAGTAGAAACAGGCCTTTTGGAGTGAAATCCTTTGCCAATATTAACTTCAGATTGAGACAGGAAAGGACCCAGAGGCAGGCACAAAACATACTTAACTTGCTGTCTCGGTTTGGAC
>VWPU01013723.1:0-17803 GCA_013398955.1 Callaeas wilsoni
GGGGCTCCGGCACCCAGCCCTGCAACGCCCGAGCCTGCAAATCGAGAGCTCCCCTTGACACCTCTCACTCCGCTCCCCCAGAGCAGCCTCCAGCCAGGATGGAACGAGCGGGGCCCTGCAGAGGAGCCCTAGAGGATGCTGAGTGCCAACTGAGAGATGTTGGGTTTAATAGATGTAGGGACCCTTCCCACGCGCTCCAGCATCCGTGCGACACAAATCCATGGCAAGGGAGGCTCTGGTTGCCTTCACAGGGTGCCTGGGGGGTGAGAAAGGCTCATTCAGCTTTCTCTTTTCACACTCAAGGTTTAAAACGTGTACCTGCTGACACCTGGATTCTCTGAATGTTCTAGAGGCACCTCCAGCTTTGCTCTTCACGCACCTTTACACCTTCACACCTTCACTTCCAGCTAAGGGCCAGATCCGAAGCCGAGGACTTGATCCGCAGTTTCCAGGTGCACTCAGCCCCTTCTCACCCCCCATTCCCAATATCCCAAATGGAATTAACCAGGTGCTTCCTCACTAAGGCCTTAAGATGCAGGTCCCCAGAGTGCCTCTGCTGCCAAACGTGCTCTCCCCACGCAAATACCCGCCTGCATTTCTGTGGCACCTTTTTTTTGTTTTTGCCATTCTACCTCCCCATGGAGTGTGACAGACCGTGAATATCCCCACGACTCCTGAAAACTCTGCTCCACCCCGAGCAGCCTCTGTGTTTCCTGTCACATACACACTGCAGGACCTCTCTCCATTAGATACAGATCGTGCTGGCTCTTGATTTACTGCTCTCCCTTCCTGCTTCCCCCGAGGGCCCACACGTCACCGTCCCTTGGCCATCCTTCTCTCCCAGAGAAAATCCAGGCGTGTTCAACCTCCTCTATTTATCCTTGCCTCTGAGGGTTGTTTTTCCGTCGGGACAAAGAACGAGGAGGGCTGGATTTCAGCGAGAAGTGGCTGCCCCTGTGAGCAGGCTCTGCCTGTGAGCATTCCCTGAGCATTCCCTGCCTTCCAGAGCCAGGGAAATGCTTTCTCAAACAAAGAGCAGCCTCGCGTCAGGCAGAGCCTGCGCATGCACGGAGGCCTGGCAGGGTCAGGGATTCCTTGGAACAGCAGCCACGCTCCGAAGGCTGGGCTCAAAATTCCCCCCTCCGTGTGCAAGACAAGCACGGAGCACATTCCTGCACGTTGCTAACACGTCGTGGCCAGCAATTAAATAAACAATTTTTATCCCCCCCAGACCTTTAATACAGGCCATATTTAGAGGTGGGTTATTGTATGCATCCTGGAAATTCTAAGCCCTGGTGTCACTCCAGGTGCTTTTGGACACCGTTTTCTGGGTCTGGATGCCAAGAAAATCTGTGCCTGTGCACGCAGGGAAGGCTTTGTGTGCTGGAACCGAAGGGCTGCTTTACCCATCCCAGCCTAATGAGGTGGCACGTTCACAGATTTGCTTTTAGGCCTCTCCTCAGCTCGTTCACCTCAGCGCTGGATGAAAACCCATTAGCGTGCCAGGTTGCCACAAATATTCATTCACATCTGCTCATTTAATTTCGGGATTCTCACTGCTTGTAAAACACACAAGTGCATCAATTATTTTAGCTCGGTGTGACGACTGCATTTGTGTGGAGGAAAGCTTGTTCAGCAAATGCTGCTGTCTTACCTGGGCTGCTGCTTTTCCTTAAACATGGATAATGCTGAATCTCCTCGCAGCTGTCAGCAAACGCGGACATAAATCATTCTCACATCCCTTAAAAAACCAGTGGGCTTTGCAATGAACAATTTTGGTCGGATGCCCCTTATTGCTTTGCACAATCAAGTCCCCCATTGTCAAACAGAAAATTTTGGGGGCTTTACTGTGTTTTGCACCCTCCCTCTGTGGGTTTCCAGCTTTGTCTTCCTAGTAGCACACGGTCATCTAAAATGACAAATACATTTGTAATAAATTAGACACGACAGAAGAGAGGGAGGAAGAGAGAGAGGGAGGGAGAGAGGGAAGGAGAGAGGGAAGGAGAGAGGGAAGGAGAGAGGGAAGGAGAGAGGGAAGGAGAGAGGGAAGGAGAGAGGGAAGGAGAGAGGNAAGGAAGGGAAGGAAGGGAAGGAAGGGAAGGAAGGGAAGGAAGGGAAGGAAGGGAAGGAAGGGAAGGAAGGGTTTTCCAGCTTAAATATGACAGAATTGAAAGGTCTTTTGTTTTCTGTCAGTGAGGAATATCTCCCTGGTCATATTTAAAGTTGCTGTGTAAAACAGAAGCTACTCAGAGCTCTGAATCTGTAAAATATCATTTCCTTTCCCCAAAACACCAATTTTCCAAAGGGAATTCCTTGCTGGCACTTCAGCATCTAATCAGGCACCTCCTCCTGGCTGGGTATTCTGCTGCAGTTTGCTTATTTTAGTGGTTGTTTTATTAACTTTAAAGGGAGAAACGGGAAGGGAAGGGAAGGGAAGGGAAGGGAAGGAAAGGGAAGGAAAGGGAAGGAAAGGGAAGGAAAGGGAAGGAAAGGGAAGGAAAGGGACGTCTGTGTTTGCACATCCATGTCCGCGTCGCAGGCGGAGGGAGGCATTCCTGGAGCTGGGCGATGCTGGAGAAGCCGGCAGCATTCCCGCATTCCCGGCAGATAGCGCTGTGCCTCCGGGGCCAGCCGGGCTGCGCTCCCGGGCCGGACACACCTCAGAGCCGGGTCCCTGCCTCCTCCTCCTCCTCCTCCCGTCATTGCTGCTCCTCATTCGCCTCCGAGAGTCCCCGTCGCCCACAAGGAGCCGTACAAAGCCCGGACCAAGGGCGCAGTGCAGCCTTTCTACATCCCAGCATTTAGTGACTGAGATCTTCCGCTGGAAATCACTTCTCCAGGAAACTCTCTAATTTACCGACGAGCTGCTGATGTGTCTGCATCACACCTTTTCCCCCCCAGCTGCTCTGAAACGCTACAGAAATACATCCATTCTCTTAAAAAAACAAACCAACCAACAAATTTGGGGTGCAAATCTACATTAAAGGGTCACATGGCAACTAATCTGCTGCAGTAATTAAAACGTGGTGAGCAAATGCAAATTGTCCCCTTTCAGGCCAAAGATTTGAGCTTCTTGGTTTAGCAAAGCCAAGAAATGTCTGCAACAGAGCAGCTCTGACACATTCTAAAAGCATCTGGCCATAAAGGACTTAAGTGATGCATCATCATCTCTGAGCAACCTTCAGGATTAGATTTCCACGGCACAATAAAAGCAAGAGGGATGCAGAAATTCCTCTCCAGCTTGAGCCCTGGCATCCAATACCGACCCTGCTGTGCTTGCCTTGCCGTCCTCTCCCTGCTCCTCCTGCCTCACCTCTCCCTCCCGCGGGAATGGTTTCTCAGGGAATAGCTCGGCTCCACCAGCAGCCGTCCAGCAGAGCATCCCCAGGGCAGAGGCAGGAGGCAGGAGGCAGGAATTGCCCGGAGGTCACCGAGGCTGCTGTTCCAAGGGCAGCTGGAACGAGGTCAGCGGCTCCAGCCGCTGTTTTGGCGAGGACTAACACTTGGTGCCAGCTGCCAGCGATGTGTGGGGGATGAATCAAACCCAGCGGCGTTCCTGGCCCTAATGGTGCCGTGATTGCCTGCCCTCCCGCAAGATTAACACCACCAAAATCACCTTTTTGGGAGGTACTTTGGATTGCCTGCCCTCCCGCAAGATTAACACCACCAAAATCACCTTTTTGGGAGGTACTTTGGATTGCCTGCCCTCCCGCAAGATTAACACCACCAAAATCACCTTTTTAAGAGGTACTTTGGAAAAACAGAGCTCCCTCCTGGCGCTGGGGATGCTCCAGGACAAGGGACACTGTGATGGTCAGTCCTGACCAGCCTCACACACAGAGAAATGCAGAATATTGAAAGGAATGAGGGACTTGTCTTTACAAATAAGCTGTGGGCCTGCTGGTAGATAAAAACTAGCACTAAGAGATTAGAGAAACAATGAGAAGGATTCCACTGATTGAGGAATGGAAAGAGAGATTTGTCTTTATCAATAAACTGTAGGTCTGCTAATAAATGAAATTGAATATCAAAAGATGAAAGAAACAATGAGGAGAACCATAAATTCCATAGGAATTAAAAAAAAGGCAAGGGGGGGTATACATTAGAAGGGAATCTTAGGAATTAGGCGTTCCGGGAAGTCTGTACCTCTCAAGTACCTCAGCCAATGGGGAAAGAGAGAGGGAAAATACGGTTGGGAAATTAGGATAAAAAGGAGGCTGCGTCCTCCAAAAATTTGAGAGACCCCAGGGGAATGCCCCATGGCCTCTCCCTTTATTCGAATAAAGTAACGGGACTCCTCTGTCTCCTTTTTGGACATAAACCTCTGGTGTTGGTGGATTAATTTTCCTGACAATATCAGCACCATGCTCCCAGAGGGATGTTATTGTGAGCACAACTTCCTACTAATGGGGAAAAAAAAAAAAAAGGTTTTTTTTTTGCTCTCCTGAGACAACAGTGAAATTTTATCTGCTACTTTCACAACATTTTCTTTATTCTAATGCCTACATTTGAATTATCAAAATGGAAACCACTTGGGCTAAAATCTCTTTTTCTTCCCTTTTTGTGCAGGTTCAGCACCAAAGGATCCTGGTCCAGGTACAATCAGCCAGTGATAGCAGCTGATCTTTGACAGGGAGCCACACTGATGATGTCAGAGAGCACAATGGAATGTATTCACACCAATAAAGGCTTTTATGTAAAAGTGGCTATCTTGGGAAGGATATGCCCAGGAAGGAGGAGGTGAAAGGTCCCTGGTGTGAGCCACCAAGCACAACCATTCCCATTCCAATGGCACAACCATTCCCATTCCAATGGCACAACCATTCCCACTCCAATGGCACTACACACAGCCAGCAGCCCCAGCAGCACAGGAATTATTAAATTCTGACCATTCCTGCAGGCAGGAGGCTCACAGCACAGCGACAGCACCTGATCCAGAGTTTCTTCATGCAGTGCAAACAATCCTTGATTGCAAACATTTCTGGAAGAACAGTTTTCATTGGAAAACCCCGGATATTTTATATTATCAAGGCTTTTCTGCACGGGATCAGCAGGGCAATACTGGGAGGCTGAGGGAGGCAGAGCTCAGAACCCTCAGGGATGGTGAGCAAACCATGAGGGGGTGTCCACTTTTTGCCAGAATTGTGGCTGAACAAAGCCTTTGGGGGGGTGGAGAGAAAAAATTTACCTTTTTCTATAAGACACATAAGCTTTGTCCCAGAAATTTCATTACAAAAAGAGGCAAGCAATGAACTGGAAAGGAGAGCCCTCACAGATGTGCTCAGCCAGCTGCTCTAAGCGTGACCCGTTTGTCTGGCAGGGATCGGGTTCTCATCTCCTGCACGGAACCCTTGTCCGGGTGCTCCACCACAGAGGGCAACTCCCTGCCCCTGGCCAAAAGTCCTTCCTCCTCCTCCCTCCCATCCTGATGCAAATCAGACAAGGAATGGCTCTTCCCAAGAAAGGACGTGTTCTATAAAAAGCCTTTTTCTCACGTACCGCAGGCATCTCCACCCTTTCCCAGCATCAGGGCAACAGGACACGAATAAATATCAACACTGGCTGTTTCTCTGAGAACCGGAGCAATAAAGCACATTAGTGCACGCTCTGAAGGCACAGGCATGAAGGCATTTCTGAGGCAGCAGCAATAAAACTTCACACATCCTCGAGAAAAGCTGGGAGCTCATCTCAATTTAGAGAGAAATGGGCTTCCTCTGAAATGCCAGAGAGCTCCTCAGCTGGAATAAAAGAGTATTAAGTATTAAGAGTATTAAGGATGATTTTCTTCTCCCAGCTACTCTGGGGTCTATAAATATTGAATTTGAAATAGAGAGACAATACAGACGAGGAGGGTCAATGCTGCTCCTCCTTCCGGGTTCTGTGGGCACTGGGTGCACATCCATCCATAAAATAATAAAGTCCTTTATCTCCTGAACCCACAGGGTGTCAAACCCTCCCTCCCAGGAGGAAGAGTGGAAACAGAGGTAAATCAAGGTGAGGTGATTTGCTCAAGGCCACGCATTAAACCTGGGCTTGGGGTGAGGGCCCTGCACTTCCCGTTTCCTGCCCTAATGACCAGTTTATGGCAGCTCCACCCCCGCAGTGACCCCCATTCCTTCATTGCTGCCCCATGACCATGCCAGGGCTGCTTCAGCAATGCCAGTCTTTCCCCTTGCCTTATCCACCTTGCTCAGCAAAACCTGCTCACCTCATTTCCCTTTCTGGGCAGAGCTTTAGTGGCTCTCCCTCACCTCATAACACGCTCCTGGAGCAGACAGGAGCCAGCACACAGCAGGGAGCACTTTAGTGCTTTAAACTACTGAAAACTTTTGTCTTTTTAACTTCAGAGAGTCCTTCACTGACTGGGTTCCAGCTCTAAAATCAGCCTTCTTCTTGACAACATATTTCATTGTGTTTTTTGTCCTCTTCCCATGCATTTTTCCTTCTTGAGGCATCAAATCACCAGCATTTCATGATTTGCAAGTCATTAAACATGCAAATAGCCACAATTCTCTACAAGCTGACTCCGTGTCCTGCTAATTTAGAGCTTTCCAGCAAAAAATGCTCGTCAGGCAGCTTGAAAGACCTCCCACGACTCGCACTCAGCACGGAAGGGAGCAAGGCTGACCCCAAATCTGGGAATCCATGGCGTGATTCCAAACACAGGCGGAGGTTTTTCAGGAAGATCCACTGCAGCCAGGAGCATTTCCAGCAGAGTATAGATCCTCCTGTGGGTTATTTTGGTCTCAAGGCCAAAATGCTGCCTCGGGAGGTTCATGCAGGACAGACAAAGCTGTGAGGAGGAGCTGCCTCCGCGTCTTGTCCTGGTTTTGTTCCAAGTATTGATATTGCCACCAAAGGGATCTGCTCACGCTGAGAGCGGCAGCAACTCCTGCTCCCATGGAAACTCTATCCCAGAGAAAAACAGAGCTTGGCTTATGTGGAAGGGTCCAACTCAAACCCCAGCCCTGTCTGGCCCAGCAGATCTCCGGCTGAGCCATGGAAAGTACCTGCCATTCATCAGGGCAGGAAAACTCCCCAGCTGCAGGATAACATTGCCAGCTCATCATTCCCTATCTCCAGCTGGTTTAAAGCTAATTTAAAATCACCTTCTTTAAAAAAAAATACAATTTATGCTGATCCCCATCCCCTCGGTGTAATTATTAAGAATCTGAAAAACATAATTCAGTTTCAATTCCACAAACTCGTATCTTGTGGGGTGGCTCTACAATCCTGAAAAATCTCCCTGAACACCAAAATGCAAATTCCTCTTGGCTCCGAATGACAGTGCCACCAGATTGGATGTGCCAAGCTGCATCCAAGAGCTGAGCAGCTGCTGGGAGGAAACTTCAGAAGGGAAAAAAGCAGGAGAGAGAGACGTGACTAAAGCAGGCGGTGGGAGAAGACAGAATTCCAGCTCTGGAGAAGTGCCTGGAGGCATGGAACAGCAGACCCCAACACTCACCTCGGCAACAAGAAAGGGTTCTTGGGAAAGGAGCTGTTTTGTCGCCTCTAATGAGGTCAAGCCAGCCTTGGCTTCCACTGGAATTTCCTCCTGCAACCCCAACAAAGCTCCCCAGCCTTTGCCTGGAGCACTCTGGAGCCGCTCACATGTGCTGGAGGTTCTTGTTTTCGGTGCAGCTGTAGGAAGTGGGGAGGAAGCAGCATTCCCACAATCCTTGTTCCATCACCAGCTGGCTGGGTGATCACCCACCTCCATCACCTGCCTCCCTCACGTGGCTGGGAATACTTTCCATGAGGAGGCAGCGAGGACAAACTGGCAAACAGCTCTGGAATAGGGCACAGAGATGAGCAGCAGGGCAGGGATGGCAGAAACCCCACCGCCAGTCAGGGTTTCAAAGGCAGAACCCACATGCTCTGGTCCAGTGAGGATGCTTAACGCTTTCCATACCTCCAGTTCTGTGGGGAAATTAATAATTTGCTTTTTCTTCCAGCAAGTTCTCCAGAGGCATCCTGATACCCCCAAATCCAAGCCACCATCCCCGCTGAGCTGCTCGTTTTCCCCATTCCCATTTTCCCATTTCTCCCTCACTGCTTGCAGGCAGGGTTTTTTCCAAGTTCTGAATTTGCAATCCACCCCTTTATCCTTGGGCTTTAACAACCTGCACAGCCCAAGGTTTTACTCGGAGCCAGGAGGAGACAAATTATTCTAATGGGAATGATGTCTGTAGGTGTGACAGGATTTAGGGCACTGAGACGGTGACCAGAACACGGAGCACATCCCCACAGGGTCACAGGACATCCCTGCAGGCAGCAGAGGATTCCCAGGGAGGCAAACACCTCAGAACTGGGATGAATTTCCAGGAAGGAGGGAGGGAAGACACAGAGAAGCAAAGAATCGGGCACGGAGTTCAAAAATTTGGAGGCAGCACCGTGGCCCGGGCCACGCTCCAAGGCAGTGCCCTGACATGCTCCAGGTTACAGAAGCCTCTGCTGGAATCAGTGCCCAAACCAGTGCCCAAATCTCATCTCTCCTCAGGAAACAAGCTCAGAAAAAACGGTGGCACGCATTTTAACCAGCAAGAGAGTCCTGAATCAGGGCTGTTCACTGCCCTGAGCACAGCCCGAGCCCCGGTGCAGCCCCGGCAGCCCTGGCAAGCCCCGGGGAAGGGATGATGCCAGTCCCAGACATGCACGGACTGGGAGGCCAGGTTTTGCTGTTTATTGACTTATAAAGCAGGAACTGAAAGTAGGTCAGCAGGCAGGACACCCCAAAGGTGGAGAGAACCACCCTCCAGTCCCTCCTTCCAGGAGGGTTCTGCCTGATGGCTCCGATCGATGGTTCTGACTGATGGCTCTGCGTGAGCAGAGCTGATTTTTAATTAAAAACCAGAACTTGTTCGAGCCTGAGGCTGCAGTGTTCTCCTCCAGGCAATTCAGCACTCAGGGTAAAAAGGAAGATGTTCACACCCCACTTCCTGGGGGCCCCAGGCACAGACATGTAACCAACCTGCATCAAAAGTGAATCAAAAATCAACCCCAAATGCAGCAAAGCAGAGATTCTAACATCAGATCCAGCCCAGCACACACAGCTTTAAGCTATTCTTCCTGAGTGTCCTACATAACAAACCCAAACAAATTAAGGAATGAGTAATGAAAAGGTAGGAGGTGGCAAGGCTTGTTTTGGTTCAGGAAAGGATTCCCATCCCTTGCTTGGAATCTAAATTAGATTCAATTTAGATTAGAGTGAGGCAAGGCCAAATTCCCCTGATGAATGAGTTGCTGCAGTAAATCACTCAGATTTTGCAGCCGTTCTTCAACAAGTATTTTTTTCTTTTTTCCTTCTTCTCCTTTTGTTTCTGATCTTGTCAGCCCGAGGCCAAGGCCCTGTTCCTCTGGGTTAGGATATCCCTTTTTATCTCCCTCAGAAAGGGAAGAACCAGTTTGTTGTCCAGTAGGGAGAGAAGGTGTTCTTGGCCTGATAAGTGGATTATCTCCATAAACAAGCTCTGTAATGCAACAAACCCCACACACTCACAAAACCAAAGGGATCCATCACAACCAGGGATGTGACATCCGAAAGTGAAAGCTCCCTCTCCTGCACAGCACACCCAGTGCCACAGCCAGGCTTTTGCTAGAGCAAAAACCCAGGGAAAATGAACAAAATTAAATCCATGTTCAGGCTCGCCATGGCTGCAAATGGGTCTCTGAACTCGTAGCAGTATTTGTAGGGTCACAGCACCTGCATGTGATTTCTCTTCCAGGTGAAGAGTGTTGAACAGTCCAGAAGTTGAAAAAGAGAAATTATCAGGAGTGCAGCATGAGAACATCCCAAAAAAAGGTGGGAATAGGGGAAGTGGAGTCATCTACCCACAGGAACTGGGCACTGCTCAGCTTTTATCCATTTGCTGCAGTCCAGCCTTGGGATTTTTACTCTGCTGACACTCTGCACCCCACAGATTATCACTGGAGATGTCAGTGATATCAGCTACGATATCCAGTCCCTCTCAGGAGGAACCAACACCGTGTAGCAACTTAAAATAGATCCTGGACTGAAACTCCTCAGCCTCTGACTCAGCCCCTGAGGAAGCCATGCAGGTGTAAATCAGGTGCTCATCCAGAACCCTGGACCTGACAGACCTTCAAGTGCCACCTGCTGCCACAGAAAAGGGACTCATTAATTTAATAGTTGCCAGGGCCGGAATTTCAGCTTGTTCTCCCTGGCTGGTAAGATTTGTGTGAACCCAAAGGTTGCTGCTGACATGTCCTGCAGGAGGCTGCAGAGCTGGAAAGCTCCTGGCTCCTAATTTGAATCCACAATCAAGAGCCTGAGGTAGCTGAGATGATTTGGTATAAGCCAGGGACTTCTCCAGGACTCACCCCCAGAGGAAGCCATGCAGGTGTAAATCAGGTGCTCATCCAGAACCTTGGACCTGACAGACCTTCAAGTGCCACCTGCTGCCACAGAAAAGGGACTCATTAATTTAATAGTTGCCAGGGCCGGAATTTCAGCTTGTTCTCCCTGGCTGGTAAGATTTGTGTGAACCCAAAGGTTGCTGCTGACATGTCCTGCAGGAGGCTGCAGAGCTGGAAAGCTCCTGGCTCCTAATTTGAATCCACAATCAAGAGCCTGAGGTAGCTGAGATGATTTGGTATAAGCCAGGGACTTCTCCAGGACTCACCCCCAGAGGAAGCCATGCAGGTGTAAATCAGGTGCTCATCCAGAACCTTGGACCTGACAGACCTTCAAGTGCCACCTGCTGCCACAGAAAAGGGACTCATTAATCTAATAGCTGCCAGGGCCGGAATTTCAGCTTGATCTCCCCGGCTGGTAGGGTCTGTGTGAACCCAAAGGTTGCTGCTGACATGTCCTGCAGGAGGCTGCAGAGCTGGAAAGCTCCTGGCTCCTAATTTGAATCCACAATCAAGAGCCTGAGGTAGCTCAGATGATTTGGTATAAGCCAGGGACTTCTTCAGGGATGATCTCTTTCTCTGATGAGGTAGCTGAGATGATTTGGCATAAGCCAGGGACTTCTTCAGGGATGATCTCTTTCTCTGATGGATCAAGATGAAACTGCTTTATTTCACTGGCCCAGCTTCCTTTGGAACCATCCTAATTTCTGCCTCTTCCTTAGAGAAGGCAGTTTCACAAAGGGCAGCTGCAGAAACACAGAGCTTTCATTTTTAGTGCTTACCTTGTGCTTAAACACGCTCCCTCAGGCAGAACCAGCCCATTCATCATCCTGATGAGAAGAAATACCCAGAATTACTTCTCAGAGTACAAGACAATTCCCACAGGACTGGTAATTTATTAAGCCTGATTTTCTTTATGATGCAATTTTCCTTTTCTGAACTTTGCCAAACTGTTTCACTGCTGTGTTCCAGCCTTTTTTTCCTGCTAGCATTGCATATAATTCCTCCTTTCTGCTGTTTCGTTTCACATGGTGATAAAATTATGCTCATTTTGTAGTATCACTTCAGCAGCTGAATAAAATCCTTCAGGGTGATACTGCAAGACAGCAATATCTGAATGCAATGCTGATATTGTGCAATAACCTGAAAAAACCAGACATTGTTCCAAGGAGCTGTTCTCTTGAACGGATGCCCAGAAACTTCGGAAATTATTAATCTTAAAATATATTATGTTCAAGAGTAATCTGCTTCCAAATGATGCAGCAGCCTAAACTCCTACATGTTGGGAAGCCAGTGCCAAGTAGTGTAAATTTTCAGGGTTCTGAAACAGCTAAAATGAAAGTATTATTCTGTGCACACGAAATATCAAAGTATCTGACTTCTCTTCCAGGAAGGAAAACACTGCCTCATGTATTTTAATTTGCTGTGATTACAGTTTTCATAGGAGAGAGGAATAATAATACACATTTTGGATCTTTTTTAGTCATCCCACTGCACTCTCTGTGCTGCACTGCAATTTAAAACAATCACAAGGAGATAAAGATGGAGTTTATTATTGCTGAGAAGCGCATGGTTCGCGTCCAAAAAATCCCTGGGTCAGTAACTGAGCTGTGCACGTCCCCAGATTCAAATGGATGTCGGCTCCAAGGGTGAAAACTCAAACACCGCAACCCTCACGACACAAGAGCTCACACGGAATTCACCACAAGCATGGCTGTTTCCACGGCTTTTGGGGCACTTTGTGGAAGCAGGATCCCAAAACGCCGCTCGTTCCTCTCCTCAGAGTTTCCTAAGCTCAGCTGCTTTTGAAGGGGAATGAGCCCACGAAGCAGGGTCCTCCCCTGAGAATGGGAGCCGAGTAACGCCAACCACCGATACGGGTAGATAGCGTTCTCCTTTCTTGCGCAAATCCAGCAGGATTATGGAGCATTTCCAACCAGTCATCCGCTGTCCACGCACTGTAACTAGCTCTGGGATTGGATACTTAGGTAAAATCAAGCCCGTCTGCTGTCTACTAATTGTTTAACATACGGCAAACGAGTGTCCTCCCTCCTCCCAGCTCGCGGTTATCGCATCCCGTCAAACCTCCCTTTAAACCTCCCTTTTTCCTCACGGACACCTCAAGGACACTCCAGCACTCAGTCATGTTAATCTCACAGCACTCAGGGCAAGCAGGCCCTGCTAAGGCTGGCTTGTTCGCTGCGTTCAGATACAGGCCATGTCCATTCTGCTCTAAGAATTCTCCTACAAGCCCATCCAGACAGACCCCACTGCAATGCGGACATTTGATCCAATCCCGTATTTTACACTCATCCCAAACGCCTGCCTGCCTCATTAGCAGCGAGGGCGAGCTCCAGAGGCAGGCTGGGAGCCAGCCTATTTATCATCCGCATTTCAGCACTGCTCTCATATTTGCGGAGCGCTGCGCGAGCCCCAGCCAGGCCGGGCGGCGGCGGGGCCGATTAACCCGGCACGGCGCTGCTGGGGCCGTGCTGCTTCCAGCTCCGGAATCCTCCGCTGGCCCTGCCCTGCCTCCTCCTGGGACACCCCCAACAGCCTCGCACTGCCCTGAGGAGTGCCCGCAGTCAGGGTCTCTCAACAGACTTCAAAATTCACTTCCAAAAAGCACCGAGGTTGAACACTTTGCAGCAGCCCGGTGCTGGTGCTGCTCGGAGGCTCTGCAGGACAGGCTGCAAAGCAGCAAGGGAAACACAACAAAGCCCATTGGACAGGATAACTCGGTTATCCCCTGCTTTTTCCACGTTTTCCCAGGGTTATCAAGAACATAAACACCTTTTGCACCTGTATTGGTTTGGCACGGCCTGGTTTTGGTAGCAGGGGGGCCACAAAGCTGGCTCCTGTGGAAGCTGCTGGAAGCTTCTACCACATCCAGCAGAGCCAAGGGCTGATGGCTCTGGAGATGGACACGCTGCGGGCCAAGGCTGGGCCAATGAGAGAGGCTGGTAACACCTCTGTGATCGCAGATTTAAGAAAATCTAAACAAAGTCACAGGTTTTGGCTTCCAGAGAAGAGGAGGAGGTGTTTTCCCTCTCGTCCAAAAGACTTAAGCTGAAGAAAGGCAAGTTTAGATTGGATATTCCGGAAGAAATTCCTGCCTGTGAGGGTGGGGAGGCCCTGGCACAGGGTGCCCAGAGGAGCTGCGGCTGCCCCATCCCTGGAAGTGTCCAAGGCCAGGCTGGACAGGGCTTGGAGCAGCCTGGGACAGTAGAAGGGGGTGGGATGAGATGATTTCTGGGGTGGCTTCCATCCCAAACCAGCCTGTGACTCTATTTTGGCTTGCAGCTCCCAACAGAGTCACTTACTCATCACAAAACCTCGCGTACTGAGCTGGATTTGGTGACACACAGGGAGCCTCTCATTCATCCTTAGCTTTTCCACAAATCATCTCACACCAGATGCAGTCAAAATATTTGACTCTTGGAGCAAAACTTGATGGGATTTGCCAGATCCTCTTTCAGTAAAAGTCAGCATTAACCGCAAGTATTTCTGCAGAAAATCAGTGTGACCAGCACAAGCTCAATTCCCAGAAAAATGTGTTCCCAGGAAGCCCAAGGACCACGCATGCTCCAGTCTGGGGCTGGCTCAGACACCTCTGTACACGAAAGCCAAATCAAAGCTTGTTTTAATATTGAAATGACGTCATCTGGACTCATCCCTATGCATTTTTTCCTCAGGACAGGAGTCATCTGCCTGCCCTGACAGCAGCTCTTTCATCTGGAGTGCTGTCCCTTTATGCAGGCAGAGGACAGAATGCCTCCACGGAGTAATTATCATCTTATCTCTGCCTGCCACGGTGAGGAACTGCTGGCTGGAGGTGCTGCTTTCTTCCCCTTGGCTGCAAAGACAACCTGAGTGATGAGGGCAGAGTTAAATTAGATGAGCTGCATGCCATCCCGGGCAATTCCGTACTCGTGATTTGCAGCTATTTAGCAAATTAAGCAGGCAAGGGACACACACAAATCAGGCGAGGAGAAGAGCCAGGGCTCATCCTTTCGCTGCTGAGGGTCACACACGGAGAGCACACGATTCTCAGCCAGATTTCCTGGCTGACCCTGCCCGGGTCACTGCCTCTCCACGACGCCCTTTCTCCAGCTGCAGAGTGGAGATGATGCTCCCGACCTCCTCTGCCAATTCCTCTTCAAACTGCCGATGAAAAGAACCCCAAGCCTAACACAGATGTTATTTCTCACTCACTAAGGGCGTTTTAAAATGCTTCTTCTTAATCATGATATTAAAACCCTGCAACCTTCCCTAAGCTGAGCACAGTAAAAACATACCACAGACACGACTTGTAAAACAAAGAGCTGCAGGGAGAAGAGCTAAACCCAGCTAACCTTTTCTATTTAACATTTCAGGGCTGCTCAACACAAATGCTTCACTAAAACAAGGCTAGGAAACACTGAAGCACATCTTGCAGCTAAAAATTTTGCATTCTTTGTGGGTAGGAGAGCTTTACAAAACATTATCCATGCTACCCTGGGCTACTTCCAAAGCCAGACAGACTGAAAATCAGGGAATTCACTGCTAGCCAAGCCCTGAGCCTGTAACTTTATGTATTTCTTACTTAACTGACTTTATTCCAGTGTGCATGGAGCAGGTGGTTGGACTGGTTCTCAGCAGCGCTCAAACAATATCCAGTGTAAATCACAGTCAAGGGCATTTTCCCAGGAGGAAAGGAGGGGAAAGGTGAGGCTGGATTTCCCTGCAGCATGAGGGGCCCCAAGGCTGGAAGCGTGAGGTGAAAACTGCCCATGAGTGGGGACAAATTCAGGGTGGCACTGCTGGGCAGAGGCGGGAGGCTCTTCCTCTCTTCACAGCCATGGCAAACACCTGGCTGTGCCACCTCTGCCACCTTCCAGGGCACTGGGAGGGAGCTGGCACTCCAAGGGAATGGCACTCCAAGGGAATGGCATTCCAAGGGAATGGCACTCCAAGGGAATGGCAGTGTTAATCCCTTCAGCCCCACGTGCAGGGACCTACAGCTCCGAAAACTTCCTCCTTGCCTAAGTGCCAGGGAGCTGTTCCATGGTGATTTCTGCACCGTGGCAGAAGCTGAGAGTGCCCAGCCACAACATTTGGCCTCTCAGAGAAAGGGGAGTGTTAGGGAAGATGAAACAGGAAAGCCGTATAAATATGATTGCCTGGCAAAAGATGCTGAGAATAGGGAAACTATAAGTGAGATTGAAATGAAAGCAAGCTTGGAGATACCAAGCCTTAGTTACTGAACAACTGGAAAACAATCGGCTGGCCGGCTGCAGGTTATCCCCTCTCTGTTGAACAATCCCCTCTGCCTGCAGACCTGTCCCAGTCTCAGAGCAGACCCTGCTAGCTTGGCAGCAGGGGGCCAGAGAGGAGTTTCTGGAGTTTAAAATGTAACGCAGCATGGTAATGGAACAATTCTTATAGGCTGTATGGAAATGCTATAGGATTTGTATCTTGTACTAGATTGGTTAATGGAAATTAGAATATTCAACACAGAGGAAGATTTATTGTAGTGTAAATGAGAACCTCGCTCTCTTTTTCTTCTCTCTTTTTCCCGCTCTCTTTTCCCTCTTTCCCTCTCCTGTTACTACTTCCACTACTTCCCCTCGCCCTTACTCTCTCTTGCTCTTACCTTTGCTTCTCTTGCTCTCTCACTTTCCTGCCCTGCCTCGAGCTGCAGCTGGCAGCTCCAAGCAGGGCCCTACACCCACGCCCTCCATAATAAACTCCATGCTCTGAGACCCAACCTCAGAGATCTCTCGTCTCCAGCCGTCCCGACCATCCTAAAACCAACCAACAAAGAAGATCCCACAGGGGAGGATTTGCCCTGCGAATTTCTTACACTCAGCCTCACGGCACCAGCCTGTTCTCATCTGCATTTTACCTTTAATTCCTCAAGTCCCACCCCAGACCGTGGCACCTGAGCGAGGCACTGGGTTAAAGGATGCTGTGGCACATTTAGGTGCCCTGGCAGCGACCATGGAGACGTGCCAAGCCGCTCCACGTGGCTTTGACAAACATGAAACAAGTTTTTCTTGACCCCAAGTATTTTCTGCAGCAGGCCGAGTGCAAGTGCAGGCAGGATTTCACACCGAGCTGTGCAACAAACCCATGTGATCCTCAAATTCCACAGGGAAAATGCTGTTTGTGAGCTCACATCACAGCCTGGTTGTGCAACACCTCGAACTATTTGAAGGCCATTTTCTCTGACCCCAGCAGCCTTCTCTGAATTTTACTGAAGAGCACAAACGTGACCATTACAGTGACAATGTAATTTCTAGAGGACAGAATTTCTGGAGGGTGGAGTTTCTAGAGGGTAGGGTTTCAGGAGGAAATACAAATGAAAAATAAAATACATACAGGTTGTCTGAAATACCTTCTCAGAAGGTATGAGGAGCTGAGTGGAGAATGTTTTCCTTCCTTTCCTTGGAAGCAGCCAACAGAATTCCACTGTGATGATATTGCAAGGAAATGGAAAAAATTTTAAAAAAAAAAAAAGAAAATGGAAGAAAAGGGGGAAACAGCTTTCTCTTTAAATGCTTCCATAGATGCCTTCCACTCTGCCTGCTCCAGCAGCAGCTCCGCAGAATCCACCCACTTTTCTGGGAATGCAAAACCGCAGAAATAGCTTCAAACCACTCGTTTCTAAACGTGGCTCACCTCCTTCTCCCACTGAAACCCACAGCTCTCAACGCCCTTTTCAACTCGTGGCATTTCAACTCCGCTCCCTCCTGCCAGCCTGGCGGTGCCAGGGCTGGGGATGGCAGCGGCGAGGCCGTGCCAGCGCCGGCAGATCCCGTGAGCCACGAGCCACCCCTGGGCCAGTCCCAGCCTCCGCGAGCCGTGACTAAAGGAGCTGCCTGCCTCTGCCAGCAGCTGTTGCAAGCCGTGAGGCAGGATTTTGGCATTCCCAGCTGAAACCCCGGGCGCCCGTGCCCTCACGGAGTGACGAGGTCGGCGGGGTGACGCGGCAGGACAGCGCGGGGTGGAAGGGGATCGTGCTGGGCTGACCCACATCCAGCAGGCTGAGTCAGGGTTCATCCCTTTCCAGGTCATGCAGCTGGTAAACATCTGGCTGTGGCACCTCGGCCACCGGCCGAGGGAATCGTCCTGCCAGGCTTGTCCTGCTGCAGCAGCTGGCAAACATCTGGCTGTGGCACCTGTCTTGGGGTGATTCTATGACCATACTGAATTCCCCATCGCCTGCTTGATCTCTAGTGTACCTTTAAATTGCAAAGGGGGCAGAGAGAAGCCGAGAGAACTCTTCAAAGCGGCCAGCTTGACCTTGTAACTAGAATGTTTGCATTCTTTTCTCTCCTGATTCTGACAACATTTGGTTGGTTAGAGGACTTTTGCTCTCTAGTCTCTTTGGCTTTCAGCAGAGAAGGGACTGTGATCTGCCTCAGCGGCTTCTGTTCCTTTTTGG
>VWPU01013723.1:18090-50869 GCA_013398955.1 Callaeas wilsoni
TGGGGAGCGCGGGGCTGGGGCCTGCTTGCCTGGCAGGCAGGAGAGAGAGAGAGAGAGAGATGCCCCTCTCGGGTTGTTTCCTCCTGGATTTGTGTCCAAACTGACACAGCACCTCAGCCACCGGCCGAGGGAATCGTCCTGCCAGGCTTGTCCTGCTGCAGCAGCTGGCCATGGCTTGTGCAGCTGGCACACTGACCCTCTTCTCATCACAGAAACACCCCCCAAAAGCCACAAGAACCAAGATTTTTGAAGCCAGTCTTTGCCAAATAACGCTCAGTTTGGTTCCACGTGAAATTAGGAAGGAATTCTTGCCCGCTCCAAGCGATTTTTTGGTAAAAAATGGATGTGGCTCTTCCAGAGGCTGGGAATGGAGACCTTTGGTGTTTCTAGACAGCACCAGGGGCTTGGAGCAGCCCGGGGCAGCAGGAGCTCACCCTGCCCCATGGCAGGGCTGGAATGGGATGAGCTTTAAGGTCCCTTTAACCCAAACCAGTCCAGGATTCCGTGATGCCGCGATTGCTCAGAGCACATCACGCATACCAGGGCTTTTACAAGCCTGGCCACTTCCTCAGCTGGACTGGCAGAGGTGCTTTGGGGCCAACACACCCCTGCAAAACCCCATTTTCTCTTCCTGTGTGTCCAGATTCAGCTACAAACTCCCATCCCTCCTTTAACTGTGCCGTTTTCCTGATTCCATCCCCAAGGATTCCTGCCTCTGCCACTGCCCAGGCTGTGGTGCCTGTCAGGAATGAGGCTGGGGGTGTTCCAGAGGAGCAGATTCCGACTGCAAACCCCAGGCTGGCTCTGCAAGTTCCTCATCCTGCACATCAGATAATATTTTAACAGGAAAATTTAATTTTTAAAAAATATTGTTATTTATTTTTATTTATTTTTTATTTTTTAATCATTCCTGACAATGATCAAAACAGCAAAGCAAACAGCTGTTTGAAACACTGGAATTTACAAATCCCCACCAATCATGGAATGTTGGGAATATCACCACGTTTAAAGAAAGAAGTTCTGTGGTTTTGCACCAGTTCCCAGTCCTGACTGTTCCTGACAGCCCCAGGAAGTTACAAAGAGGAAAATCAATTTTCTTTACTGGTTTTTAAACCAATTTGAATCCAGTAATGGGTCATATTTAGGAGCATGAGGAAGCAGGAAGATAAAATATCGAGAAGAGTAAGATAGTCCTGGGAGCTGTGATTTGCTTGTGACTTCCTCACAGACAGAAAATGTCAACAGAAAATTGATCCTCAGTAAGATTCCCTCTAACAAAAAATGTGCAAATTCTGATTTTTGAACTTTCTCTGGGCAGGCAGCAGCGAGCTCAGCACACCCTGATCTCTAAGTTAAAGACAGCCATGACTTTTTGATGGCCCAAACATGAAAATGTTTGGAATGAGCAACTTTCCATGCCAAAAAGTGACCAATATTGCTGTAGAAACCCAAAAAACCTCAGCAACCAAGGACTGGAGATGAAAAACCAGTCACGTTCCCCAGGATTCACCAGCTCTTCCTCAGGTGATGGGAAGAAATAAAGGATATGTGGAAATCCGTAGATATGAAATGATGAATTCCATCTGTGTCACCTCTCTGTGGGTATTCAGAACCCACCCCAGTTTCAAAAGGCTGAGGGAAAAGCCAAATTCTTCTGTGAAATCCAAACCTTGCCCCGAAATGACCTAAAGCTGTGGTGGCTGTGCCAGGTCTGCAGGGACACCAAAGCCATCGTGGGATTTATAAGGAGGCTGTAACACAGTTCAGCATTTAAAATGCCATCCTAAAAGCTGGGAACGAACCCCTTGGCTCCTCAGCATTTCCCACTCATCTCTGATTAACAGGAACGGAAAAATGATGGGAGGAGCACGGAAATTTCTGTTTTCACGAGCTCCATGAGCACCACGTAAAGCAGAATGTGCAATTCCCCCTCTCGGGAGCTGAATGCTCAGACGAGGAGTGGTTTACAACCAATGCCTAAATTACCACTGTCCAAATACCACTTAAGCTTTGGTTTAATCTGGCTCCTGGGAGGTTTTTACAGGTGCTTGGCTCATCACTTTTGGCCTCTGAATTACGGTTTAACATCTTTGGGTTAAATTAAGAAGAAAAACAGGCAAGATTGAGCACTTGGCGCTTAGAGGAAAGGGGGGTTTCTGCTCTCCATTGAATAGAAAAACATGGAATCCTCAAAACTTCCCTCCTGGGGGGTGGATGGACCCAGAATAACTTCTCAGCCCCTTCCACTTGTCTGCCTCTGGAGAGGTCAGGATCTGTTTCACCTTGGCCCTGAGGGAGGGAACAAACAGACAAACCCCAAACAAAACCAAACAAATCCTTTCTCTGTAGAATCACTGAACCCCAGAAAGGTTTGGGTTGGGAGGGACCTTAAATCCCATCCAGTGCCACCCCTGCCATGGGCAGGGACACCTCCCAGTGTCCCAGGCTGCTCCAAGCTCTGTCCAACCTCGCCTTGGACATTCCCAGGGATCCAGGGGCAGCCACAGCTCCTCTGGGAAACCTCGGGGTCTCCCCATCCTCACAGGGAAGAATTCCTTCCCAATATCCCATCTAAACCTCCTCTCTTTCAGCTGGAAGCCATCCTCCCTTGTCCTGTCACTCCAGGCCGTTGGAGAAATTCCCTCGTAGCTCCTTCATGCACTGGAATGTCGCAGCGAGGTCACGCCCGCTCTCTTCCCCAGAAAGGCTGAATAATCCGAATTTTCCCAGCCTTTCCTCCCAGCAGAGCCGCTCCACCCCTGTGCTCATCCTGGAGCCTCCTCTGGCCTGGCTCCCACAGCGGCTGGGGCAGCAGGGCAGGGATGCGCCGGGAGCCCAAGGCAGGCGCGCGCTCATTTCTGGGAATTCCGGGAATTTTTCGGGATTCGCGAGGGAATCGCCGAGCGCGCAGGGCCGTGCGCCCTCTCCCGGCCTGCTCGGGAAGTGCAGCCGGCGCGCAGCACCCCTGCGAAAAGCAAATTCAAGAAAATTTAAACAAATTTAAGCGAATTTAAGCAAATATCAGCAAATTTAAGCAAACTTCGGAAAAACGTGGCATCGATTTACCGCCCTCTCTGCGGCTTCAGGTCTCTCCACCGCTAATGCTCGTCCTGTTCCATCCAAGACATGTAAATAACACAGCAAACCTCATCGGGCAGGGGTATTGCGTTCTCCTTACCCCAAAATCTTTTGCAAACATTCACACTTTTACTTCGAAACCGGAAGGAATTTGACAATCTGAGCACTGAGATCAGCCCCTCGAGCTCAGAAATGCGGCCTCCCTGTCCTAAATAACATCAAAACCTTCTCCTGGCTGTCTTTTTTTCACATAGGAACTCCTTAGGATCCAAATAAGTCTTAATTCCGGTGAAGAAATGCGAGACATCATAATCTAGAAGGGCCACATTATTTTTCTAGGCTGATCTTTAGGAAGCAGCACAACACTAGCTCATTTTCCCCCCTCAGCTGTGAATGTTGTGACACACCAGGAGCGCACGTGACAATCCCAGCCCTCAGGTATGTTCCTCTCAGCACATGCCACGTCTTGCCAAGCCAGGGCACGGGGCAGGATTTGGTTGTGTAGCAGCCCTTGCCCAGAAATGCAGCCCGAGTTCACATCTGGGTTCTGTTTCTGGGACCTTTGCAGCACAGCCAAGTGACAAAACACGAATTTTGTCGTGACAGGTGACCCCAGCAAGGAGGATTCCAGCTGTCCAACCAGCTCATCTTGGCTCATGAAAATACAAGAGATTTGTCTTTTTTACAGTGCTCCTCATCCTTGCTTTGTAACTCACTGGAAAAAAAAAAAAAAAAGCCCTTCAGCTGACAGACTTAATGGAATTTTGGCCGCAGAATTTTAACATCAAATTTGCCCTTTGAACTTGGCAGCTCCACACAGGCGGTTTGCCAGCAGCAAATCCTCCGTAAATCCTGAGCCATGGAACTGTCCACAGAGGCTCTCCCAGCTCAGTTCCTGGGCCGCGGAGCGCGTCCTTCAGCGGGCAGATGTGTCAGGGTAAATACCCCATGCGGAGCAGGGTTACCGGGCGCTTTGTTGCCAAACATTCTTCTCATTTGCATTTCTAACATTCGTCCCCAGGCAAAAGCAATCAGGAGTTGTAGAAGGCAAATTCAAAAACTGTGCAAATGACCCAGATAAATGTCCTGGATCACAAACCATTGCTGAAAAGCACACGTTGCTTTGATGGATCTGTGAATTGTAGGATGCAGATTCTTGTTTTCCATCTAGCACTGCGTTAGAGATCTCAGCTCCAGTTAAAAGCTGTCAATGAACAGGGTGAAATGGGCTGGGTTTCACATTTTGCAGCCCACTGCTTTTACCCACAGGTCTGATGTCACCCGAGCACATTCCTGGAAGGCATTTCCCCATCTCCAAGGCCATTTCCCTTCCCATACACCCCAAATTCCAGCCTGAGGAGTCCAGCTGGATGTCACATCTGCTCACATTTCCTCTCCATCACCCTGCTCTGCATCTTCCCAGAACAGAGAGGAGGATCTGAGCGCTGGCTGTCACACAGTGCAGGTTCCCTGGGTACAGCCAACACATCCCTGCTCTTGCTCACACTGGGAAACCTCCAGCACTTACAGACATAGGGAAAGGTTGATATTCCAGGACAAAACCCAGCTCTGAGTACATCAAGCAGCAGAAACTGAACACGAAACCTTTCCAGACCCACTCCTGCACCTTGCGCAACGCTCCAGGATTAAAGAATGCCACTGGAAAAAAACCAACACATATAAACTGAGAAGTGGGAACAGCTTGAGGAGGTCTGCTACTCAGATTCCTGGGAACCTGATTTGAATATAAATCATTCCTTCTCCTGTTGAGGTAATAAGTGATGTCCCTTGGACTTTCCCCTCCGTTAACAGCTTCTATCTATGATTTGATAAGGTCAGCATTATCTCCATTAATACATCATATCTCTGACCAAAATTTGAGTCATTTACTGGTGACACCACACAGTATCTCAAATGATTTTAACGTTTATGGATGTATAGTATTAAAGACTGTGTATAATATTAAAGAGTAAAGATTATATAATATTAAAGCCCAAGTGATGAGATGCTGTTGGGCAGCAAGGTCAGACAGACAAAAGACAACTCTTTTCCCAAATAATGTTAAACTACAGAAAACCATTCCCTGTGTTTCACTCAGCTTTTCATCACTTCAGTCTCAGAGGTGAAGAAGTCAGCTTTACTCCTAGGTGATGAGACAAGCCGGGTACCAAAAGTGTCACAAATCTCATTATCACTCCTGCCTGGAAGCGGGTAATTGGTGCGAGACAAAGGAAGAGCCGTTCAGGTAAGAGCCCTGCTGAAAAAGCACCAGGAAGTGCACTTCTCCCAGCTCGGCATGAGGGTGAAAAACACACGAAATGCGAGGCAAGGATTAAGAGTGAAGTCCAAGCTATGAATCTTCAAAGAGCAACACTCCACTAAATCCCTGCTGGCACCTAAATGAGGCAGGGATTTGACTTTGAGGGACCTCAGGCAAAGAGAACATCACCTGGGCAGGTGAGAAAAGAGGTGCAGAGCCCTCCTTCAGCCCAGGACAGCTGGGATCCTGAGGGGAGCCCGGAGCTGGAAAGTCGCTGGAGGAAACTCCTTGCTTCCAGCAAGATGAATAATACACCTGTTCCCTACTTGTGAGCAAACACTACAAAGGAATAATTAGAAGCTATCTGACCTGAAACCCACATGCCCATTACTGTGGTATTTTTCCACCTACTCCAGGTGAAACAGAAGATGGGCTGGACCTGGAAGGGGAGGGGTGGAGTGGCAGCACAAGATGCTGATTTATAAAGCAGCAGCAAGCAGAGCTCTTTCTCCACAGGCTCGGGACAGGGAGCTCGTCCTGCCTGAAGGATGCCGAGGTGGGAGCAGCATTCCAGCTAA
The DNA here is from genome assembly GCA_013398955.1 of Callaeas wilsoni. Lineage (NCBI taxonomy): Eukaryota > Metazoa > Chordata > Aves > Passeriformes > Callaeidae > Callaeas > Callaeas wilsoni. The sequence goes on from VWPU01013723.1 coordinate 24,007, forward strand.
CGCCTGCTGGCCACAGGAGAGGGACCTGCCGCCTCGGGGAGCTTCTGCACTCCAGGACTGCTCTGAGCCACCACAGCCCCCAGCCTGGCTCGGGCTTTTCATCCAGAGATTTTGGCTTTTCATCCAGAGGCTTTGGCTTGGCTGCTTCCCTCCATCAGGAAAGGAATAAACTCACCACGATGGTCAAGGTGGGTACAATGCCCAAGGAACTGCTCCTTCTGTTTCTTCTTGGGTTTTATTTTGTGAATCTGTACCACAAGTACAGGCTAAGTGAAAAATTGCATTGATGCCAGACACCCTTGGGCATGAACAGTTTGGATTGGGAAGAATTCTTGGACTGGCTGAGCCAAAAATCTGAGCCAAAATCTGAGATTTTATGAAATTCTGAAGGTTAAAGGTTAACATAGGTCATGCTTGCAAGAGAGCAATAGATTTCACTAACTTCATCCATTTTCTTTATTTTTCTCTTCCATCTGCTAAGTTCTCCCAGCACAAAGCTGTTCCCTTTCTCTTGTGGTTTCTCTGCTCTACAGGGATTTGAAAAGCTGAACAGATTTTTGGGCAGGAGAGTTAAATAGAGGAGGAAGAGGAGGAGGAGGAAGGTGAAGAAAAAAATTCCCAATAGATAAAACAGATCGTGCATCTTCAGCAGGGCAGGAAAAAATCAGAACTTACAACAGGTGTGTCTTGTCTCTGGGATGTGCATCACCAAGCAAAATCCAGTGTTTAGGAATAGGATTTCAGTCTTTAAAGTCCTCAGACTGCTCAGAAGCCCTTTGCTTTCCCCTTCATTGAGAGACAATGTCAAGATTTAAATACTCCTTTAAAGGACAGCTGAAGATTAGATGCCAGTTTTGAGTTCAGAGCAGCGTTAAATAGTAAGATATCCCAATTATTATTGCTTTTTCTCATTGTTTCCATTATTCAAGCTCTCTTTGTGTCATGGAGAGCTCTTCCTTCATTGCTGTGAGATCTCCCAGGAGGCCAAACCCTGGCAGAGCCCCTCTGTGCTCGGGGCCCTGCCAGCTCTGCTGTCCCACCAGGGAACATCCAGGGGGGCTCTCCTGAACTTCTGGGGTTTCATCCATAAGGAAGCCTCCGGAATGGGGTCAAGCAGTCGCCCTCCCAAGGCCTGGCATGTGGTTTCCAGGATAATTGGGAGCTGGAACGTTCTGATTATGCGGCCGGTAAATCAGCGGCACGGGAAGTTTGCCCTTCCCACTGCAGAGTTAACTGAGGGCTTGGAAAGAGCACAACTCCCGAGTTATCACTGCAAGCAAAACATTCCCCGAGGTGCAGCAGCCTCCCTGGGTCAACAGCTTCCTGCGCCTGATATTCCACTCAAAAAGAAGTGAATTGTTGGCTAAATCCCTGCCAGTTCTGAGCTGTGTGTGAGCAGAAACACAGCAGCTCCTCCTTGGCTTTCAGTCTGGGGTTTGCCTCCATTCCTCACTTTGATTCAGTGCAAATATAAATTTTTAAGCGTTAATTGTGAGTAAAATTTAAATCTTCAAGTTATGGATCTGAAAAACTCCAGGAACAAGCAGGTTCTCAATGGAGAATTTTCTCCTCCTCTATCCTGTCATGAATATTTTGCTTTCCCACTGATCTCCTCTTGGAGCTGATAAATAAATTAATAATTTTCACTGCTGAGGTCCTGAGCAGTATCTTCCTGCATTTGTTTTAGATGATAAACTGCTGGAAGTGTTGCACATCCCTAAAGGAATCCCTGTAATTTGCATCCGATGAAGTCCTGACCACAACCTCAGTAACACAAACTGGATGGATCTCAGGATAAGACAGGAAAAAAACACCTCAAATAGCCAGGAGAAAGGGACAGTAGAAATGTGTTGGTTGTCTAAAGAAAGCGGATGTTCAAAGTTTTGACTTTTTTGTGCTCTTTTCCAGAAAAAGTCCGATGTTTACTCGGTTGAGATCTGTGGGACAAAAGATCTGCATAAAACAGAGATCGAAGATGAAGAGGAGAAGTACAAAGATGTAAAAGGCAACAAGAAAAAAAAGAAGGCAGAAGAGCTTAAGAAAGAACTGGACCTGGTGAGTGTTGCTGAGCTTCCATTACACATTCCATGAAATCCAGGGAATGTCCTGCACTGAAAATCCTGGCACAGGGATTTGCTTCCTCACACTCCTGGAGTGTGCCAGAAAGATGCTGTGCAAGATTAATGAGAGGATTAAATCCTCTAAAACGAGAGGATGATTCTGGTATAATTAAGGCACCAATGGTAGAGAACATTATCTGCCCAAAAAGGAGTCATTCCAGATGGAATCACTGCCATCAGTGTTTCCTGACGACCTGCACGGGCAGGAATCCGAGGGAAAGGCAGAACCGTGGCACTGTGCTCCAGAGACTCCAGAGCTGAGGGCATTTCTCAGCTTTAAGCACAGGGGTTTTACCCAAACCAGCTGCTCTGGCCTTCAGGATATCTGTGTTTTCCTGCTGGCTCTCCACTGACCTGCTGGCTGCTCTTGGAAGTGTTGCTTCCTCTCCACACATTCCAGTTTCCCAATCTGAAACATGAGGGTAATTATGCTGACCTCTTTTTGGGATTGCTGTGAGAGCAGCTCAGAGGAGAGCCTATTTACGGGCTGGACGGCATTTCAAAGCTCAGAGAACCCCAAAATAAGATACTGATTCCATGATTCTCTGCTCCATTCCCCCATCACGTTTCCAAGACCTGCCCAGCAGCAGGTAGATATTTCTCAGCCCAGGCTGTCTTTGCTGTCAGGGGATGGAACTCCACTCCCGTGTTTCTAAAGAGAAACCAAAGCACAGACAAGAGAATTGACTCACCCAAGTACCCATGAATCACTCTGAGAAAACAATTGGGAGATCTCTCAAATTCTTGGCTTCTAAATCCCAGTTCAGCACAAGATATAATTAGGCCAGTGATACCACAGAGGTGTCACTGCAGGCCAAGGAGAAGAGCGCTGAGATTTCCCTCTCCCACACCCTTTTTAACTGTGGTTAGAACCTGTTGCCTCTTTCCACCAGACTGGAGAATAATTCACATTCCCTACCCCGGCAATCGAGGGCAGAGGTTGTTGTCACACACACTCTGAGCCCTGCAGCGTGCAGAGAGAAATGATTTCTCCAAAAGAAGCACAGCCCCTCGTGGCAGGCGGCGGAAATATGAACACACCATCCTGTTCTTGTGACAGATTTGCTGGAGGAGGGAGCTATTTACAAAAGCACTCTGCAAATCAAAAGGAAAAAAATATCATCTTCCAGTGGAAGATATTTTGCTTGTCAATATGCAGATTTGTCTAATTAATGAAAGTGGGGTGTCATACAAGCAACTGCACCCATAGTGCCAGATCCAGGCAGTTTGGAAATTAAAAAATCAACAGTTTGATGTTCTGCTCACTGTGATTTTCTGTCTCTCTTGGAATGCAGGATGACCACAGGCTCAGCACCTCGGAACTGGAGAAGAAGTACGGCACCAGCGTTGACAAAGTAAGTCCAGGGGGCATCGTTAAGGAGCTGCCTCAGTCAGTTGCCTCTGGGCTCCCCAGAGCTCCCCGGGAGCAGGAATTTCGTTACTGGGTGTGTGTGGGTGCCCGCACTGACGCTCCCAGTAAAGCCTAAACCAGCAAGCCAACGTGCACGGACCTGGATTTAAAGTGGAGCTTCTCTCGAGTCTGAAGAAGGCTGAGCTACTGCTTTGAGATCAAAAATCCCTGCACAAAATGGGACCTCAGGGTTTGGCACCAGGACCTCATTTTTTTCTAAAGCTTTTATCTGATGTTTTGATTTCACCACAATGCACTTTTCACTGTAACAGTTTATAGCAAAAGACTGCATGGGATGAGCTGATTTTGAAGGAAAACCTAGATTTGAGAAACTACACCTGAGTCCTTTTGACACCTGACCCTTGAATATCAAAGCACTGAACGTGGCCAGAGCACAGACAAGAATTTCAAGAACCCCCTGAGCTACAAACATCTTGTGGAAATGCAGAAAGAGCAGCAAAAGAATGTCAGTTTTCCCCTGCCTTTCCAAACACTTAGTCCAGGTGTTGGATATAATATATCAACCAACATATTTGGTTGATAACCAACAGAATGGAAACTCCTGATGGACGTGGCCCCACATTCAGTGCTGCAGTAAAGAAATAGCTGTTTCTTCACAGCAGATAAATAACAGCAGCCACTCTGAAACCAGGAGGTTTGGAAATCAGAGTTGCAGCTCCTTCGTGACACAAAAAACCTTTAAAGAAACAGCAGCACGTGAATTTTGTTCTGAGCTGGCATAAAAATCTCTGTTTCTGTGATTTCATTGTAAATATGTCGCCTCCTTCTGCAGGGTCTCTCGAGTGCAAGAGCAGCGGAGATTTTGGCTCGGGATGGCCCCAACGTGCTCACTCCTCCCAAAGCCACCCCTGAAATTGTGAAGTTCCTCAAGCAGATGATCGGGGGGTTCTCCATCCTCCTGTGGATCGGAGCTGTCTTCTCCTGGATCTCCTTCGGCATCCAGCTGGCGCAGGGAGTGGACTCAGCCTTTGACAACGTGAGTAGATGAGTAACCACACCACGAGTGAGCGTTTGACCCCGCGAGGGTCTGGGTGATTTAAATACTACACAGTTACTCAGTAACTACAAGGAGGCCTCTTGTTCTCGCAGGGCTCTCGTCCCACTGCTGAACATTTCTGATGAAAGCTCAAATGCCGTGTGCACCACTTGGATAAAGAGTGCCTGTGCAAAGGTTTTATAACCACCGGGCATAATCACAGTTCTTGAGTACTCTGAGAGCAGCAAAAAAGTCTGAAGAACTCCAGAGTCTTTGACTAATCCCCTTTGGAGTTATACTCTGCTATTTTGTTGTTGTTGTTGTTTGTTGCACTCTAATTTGTTCGGGTTTGTGTCAGTTTAGAGAAGGATTTTAGATAGGTGGGAAAATCACTGTTAAAAACCTTTTTTAAGCACACAAATAAAAGCTTTGATTGACCATTCGCAGGCCAGCACCCGAAAGGTCTTTTCTTAACCTGTCTTTTATCCTGGCCAACACCTCATTTTGAAAGCCTGCTGAAACAACACAGAACTAATCTATTCTAACAGAGGAATTGCTGAAAACTTGTCTCAGATTAACCAGATTATGTCTTTTATTGATCAGCTCTACCTCGGCGTGGTCCTGGCTCTGGTTGTCATCCTCACTGGCATCTTTGCTTATTATCAAGAAGCCAAAAGCACGAACATCATGGCCAGCTTCAGCAAGATGATCCCACAGGTGAGAACCACCAGTGCCTTTCAACTGAGGCAAAAGTTCATCCCAATAATGCATGAGGGAGGCCCAGCAAGCCCAGCTTGAATTAATCTTTTGGCAAATGACCCAGATAAATGTCCTGGATCACAAACCATTGCTGAAAAGCACACATTGCTTTGATGGATCTGTGAATTGTAGGATGCAGATTCTTGTTTTCCATCTAGCACTGCGTTAGAGATCTCAGCTCCAGTTAAAAGCTGTCAATGAACAGGGTGAAATGGGCTGGGTTTCACATTTTGCAGCCCACTGCTTTTACCCATAGGTCTGATGTCACCCGAGCACATTCCTGGAAGGCCATTTCCCCATCTCCAAGGCCATTTCCCTTCCCATATCCCCCAAATTCCAGCCTGAGGAGTCCAGCTGGATGTCACATCTGCTCACATTTCCTCTCCATCACCCTGCTCTGCATCTTCCCAGAACAGAGAGGAAGATCTCAGTTTAGAGGGTGGCACAAAGCCAATTTTTGTCCCGTTTCTCTCTTTCAGCAAGCTCTTGTCCTCAGGGATGCCGAGAAGAAGGAGCTGCCAGCAGACCAGCTGGTGGTTGGGGACATCGTGGAGATCAAGGGTGGGGACAGGATCCCTGCAGACATTCGCCTCATCTTCACTCAGGGTTGCAAGGTAACCAGGGCCTGGAAGAGCACAGGGAAAGAGGGGAAGCAGAGTTTGGAGGGGTTTATTAGATGGAAGGAATGTCTGCACAGCCAGTATGGGTTATTAGAGCTTTGATTGGACATAATTGATGAAATCAGAGAGCAGAAGCCTGAATGTGATGCTGAGCTCCTCTAGGACTGACACCTCCATCCCTGAACATCCAAAGCCAGGTTCTGGCTCTGCCCTTTGCCAGGACTGGGCAGATGCACCAACACAGGATTGAGAGTTTCCACTGGAAGCAGATCCTCAAAACTGTGGGGTTTACTCAGGCTGCTGCTGAAAATCCCACCAGCAGAAACACAGCAGGGGCTGAACTGAATTCCCACAGAAACAGGTTCTTTTGTCAGGGACAGCAGCAGCTCAGAGAAGAAGCACTGAGAGATTTTGATGTCCCTGATTATTCAATAAGCTGCCACCTCGCCTCCCGGGCTGGACACCGCTGTGTACTGCTGACTTTAATATGGGCATGTCTCCCTTTCATTAAAGGTGGACAATTCTTCACTCACAGGGGAGTCAGAACCACAGTCCCGCTCCTGCGACTTCACCCACGAGAACCCCCTGGAGACCAGGAACATTGCCTTCTACTCCACCACCTGTGTGGAAGGTGAGCTGATCCCAAAACTGGGCATGGAAATCCCACCGTGTCTTCTTTATCCATTTCTCCACTGGCTCCAGCCACGTTTATCATCCTGTGTGCATGACACCCTTTTATCCTTTTTTTGCCAGTTAGTGTTTGACCTCTATTCAGCAGCTTGAGGGGAACCGAAAATTTATAATTTCTGTTATTTATCAGCATACAGAGAGAAGGCCCCCCAAAATGGCACCTGCGCAGGTGCTGCTTGGTCCTGCTAACTCATTGGAGCAATTCTGCTTCAAGGAACTTCAGAGAGGTTTAATTGCTCACATGAATTTTGTGATGAGCAGATTAAAATAAAGTGTGACCTTGGGGGTGCTCACACTTACCATTTGTTCCAACACCCAGCATGGTTATGGCTGCACCAATCAATGAAGTGATTTGAATTTGAATTGACCGCGGTTTCCTTGCGGTTTTCCCACCGATATCTGTTGGAACGCCAAGCTGCAGCTGCCTCTGAGTGTTCGCGTGCCCTGGAGGTGACAGCTTTTGTCCCTTTGTCCCCGCAGGCACTGCCACCGGCATTGTCATCAACACCGGGGACCGCACCATCATCGGCCGCATCGCCTCCCTGGCCTCGGGCGTGGGCAACGAGAAAACGCCCATCGCCATCGAGATCGAGCACTTCGTGTACCTGGTGGCAGGAGTGGCCATCTCCATCGGGGTCCTCTTCTTCATCATCTCCGTTTCCATGCGCTACAAGATCCTGGACTCCATCATCTTCCTCATCGGCATCATCGTGGCGAACGTGCCGGAGGGGCTGCTGGCCACGGTGACGGTGAGTCTGTGCTGGGATCCTCTGCTTGCCACTCCAGCTCTGCTCTGGGTTGAGTCTGAAGAGGGGTGGGGGTTCTTATTCCAAGGATACATCCTCCATTTGGGAATTCTGGTGGAACTGAGTCATTCATCTTAAACCCAGCTTGGATTTAAGTTCAAGTGCCTCTCCGCCTCGATTGCTGCCGAGTACAATGATGTGACTCATTTCCCCACAACCCATTCCCACTTGGACGCGGGGACATTGCACCCTGAAAGTCACATGAAAACTCCACTTATCACCACAAGTTCAACACTTAAAATCCCTGGCTGAGAAGCTGCACACCTGCTCAGCACTGCTGGCTCTAAAGCACCCCAGCAGCACACAGTGAAGGGAATCGTTGCAGGATTCATGGAGCTGGCGACAAGCAGCTCCCTGCCCGTTGCATGTCCTTCCATCTCAAACAGCTTCTTGACTGATAAGACATTCTCATTTCTATCAGCAGGCAGCAGGGTCCTGCCAGCAGTAAATCTACCTGTGCTAGTTACAACCAAACCTCCGATTCTAATTTAAAACGGGGAAAAAATGCACTGCAGTCAACCAGAAGGAAAAATTTAGATTATTCTCTTAAAAACCTCAACCAACCAAACAACAAACCCCACAAAAGATCTAGCAGGGGTATGTAACCTCGTTGCACCTCTGTGTAACCACACCTTGCTGACAGCTGGACCCCTTCCCTCCTGCCAGGTGAGTCTGTCCCTCACGGCCAAGCGCATGGCCAAGAAGAACTGCTTGGTGAAGAACCTGGAGGCCGTGGAAACCCTGGGCTCCACCTCCATCATCTGCTCCGACAAGACAGGCACCCTCACCCAGAACAGGATGACTGTTGCCCACCTCTGGTTTGACAACCAGATCTACTCAGCCGACACCAGTGAAGATCAAACAAGTAAATGTGGAAGTGGGGGTGTGTGGGAAGGGGAAAATACTTAGATCGATCCTGGGATGTTCACTGGGAATGTCTTTTGATGGCTAAATCAGACGTATTTTCCTTCTACACATGGAAATCCCTCCTTAGCCATGCAGAGCTGTAAGAAAAAGAATTAATATTTGAATTCCACTCACAGGAAGTGAACCTGGAGGAGGTTCTACTCCAGAGCCTTTTTCCAAGGGTACATTTAGTAAGGAATTAAGCAGAGAAACATCATCCAAACCCCTTTGCCACCACTGCTAGAGGGAAAATTTATATCAAATTTTTTTTCCATAGAAGAACCTGTCAAAAGAATAATTTTTTTCTGCAAACAAGCCAGTTCCTGTTTTTTCACTCTTCAGCTTCTACTTGTGTCATGCAGTGTGCTAAAGGATGCAATGTGTGTTTTGCTTCTCCCAGCCCAGCCCTTTGATCAAAGTTCTCCCTCATGGACAGCGTTATCAAAAATCGTCACTCTCTGCAACCGGGCGGAATTCCGGCCAGGACAGGAAAACCTCCCCATCATGAAGGTACTGCTGACTTCACATCAGCTTATTTCCCTTCCTCTGAAACAGCAATTTGCTCTGTTTGGCTTTAGCAATCTCCATTTTACCGTGCCAGCCTTTTAATTTCTTGCTGACAGCGGCTTTACTGCCGCACACTCACACAAAATTTAACACGGGGTAAAAAACCCACACAGCCAAGGGCATAGAAACACAGATTATCCTGAACCAGAAGAGATCCACAATCCCAGCCCCTGGTCCTGCACAGGACAGTCCCAAGAATCCCTGTGCCTGAGAGCATTGTCCAAACCCAAATCTGCCTGCCGGGAAAAAGGCAACACAAGTAGCAGGAATAGCAATTACTGCACAGTTAATTTATTAGAGCAAAGGTAAACATGCCTTAATTAGTGCCTTTCCACCTGACTGCTTGAAGGTAGTAAATTTTAGTGACTGGACTACCAGAACAAATTTACTGTCTACTCATCAGTGGATCCTCAATTTAATTTGGGTTTGTGCCTCAGCTCACCTGTAGTGACCTGAGTGTGACCCCGAATCTGCTTTACAGCAGCAAGTGCTCTTTGCCTCTCTTTGCTGTGGCTCAGCTCTAACGCCAAGAGCAAAGCAGACATCCCAAAATTTTATTTTACTATTTTTCCAGCACAGCTGGAATATAAAAACGTAGATTCCTTGTTGCTTAAGTGTGCAGCCTGTCATGGAGTTGTGGAAATACAAAAGTAAAAGGTTTTCTTCCTTTATGCCCACAGAGGGTCGTGGTTGGAGACGCCTCTGAAACAGCTCTGCTGAAATTCTCCGAGGTCATTCTGGGGGATGTGATGAGCATTAGAGCACAGAACAGGAAAGTGGCTGAAATCCCTTTCAACTCTACCAACAAATTCCAGGTGTGTTTCATTTTTCTTGGAAAATGGTTGTTTCTATCACTGGGCCTAACGCAACAGTGGGCGACCTGGAAGCCTTAATGGGGTAATTCAACAGCGGAGGAAATTTAAGTTATGATTAATACAGTTCTTTCCATTTGACGGAATATATGATGTCCTCATGGAAAAGAACATTAATCCCAGGCAAAACTAGAAGCAAATGAGGACTTTTTAAGCACTTCCAACCCATTTCCGGTTTGTGGCACAGCTTTCCATCCACGAGACCGATGACCCCCACGACAAACGCTTCCTGCTGGTGATGAAAGGCGCCCCGGAGAGGATTTTGGAGAGGTGCAGCACCATCATGATCAATGGCAAGGAAGAGCCTCTGGACAGTGAGAAGGCAGAAGCGTTCCAGACAGCCTACATGGAGCTGGGGGGCATGGGGGAGAGAGTGCTGGGTGAGTGCAGCTGCAGGGACTGCCTGAGAAAATGGGGTAACATCCATCTGTAAAATCTGTGAAATGGGGTTTAAAGTCTTGGCACACCCAGCACGCCTGGAAAAACGGTTAAATGCTGGAGTTCCATGGGCAAGAGCAAACCCTGACGTTTTATCAAGCTCTCCTCTTTCTCCCACATTTTCCTGCGCATCACGTCAACCTAAATCTCTTTTCAGGTTTCTGCCACTTGTACCTGCCTGAAAACGAGTTTCCAGACACCTTCCAGTTTGACACAGATTCCATGAACTTCCCGACCTCCAACCTGTGCTTCGTTGGGCTCCTGTCCATGATTGACCCACCTCGTTCCACAGTGCCTGATGCTGTCTCGAAGTGCCGCAGTGCTGGCATCAAGGTGGGGATTTCACGGTGAAAACCACGGTGGTTCCACTAGAGAAAGACTTCTTATAATTATTTTAGGTGTTATTTAAAGTATTTAGAATTTAAGGTCTTCCACCACATCGTCACTAATTACCTTTCTAGCAATAACTACCAGAAATCTCAACCTTAGTTAACACCATCCTATAATTTCAATTTAGAAAGTCCCCAGAGGCTTAAAAAACATTTTAATTTAAATGAGAATCAGATTGTAGGAACCACACAGAACTTCAAAACTGGAAATCCGAATTTGCAAAAGCTCAGGTACTCTCTCATCAGACCCATTTCTAGAATACAGAACCCACACCAGCTGGAATTACTTGCTTTTAAACAGAGTAAAGTGATAGCAACAATTCTAGAGAAGGCATCAGGACACTGCTTTGAACGTTTATCCAAAGGAATCACTAATCTCAAAACTGTTCAAGTGGAACCTGAAGCAGTAATCCCCCTAATTTCACTCCCTGGGGACCCGCAAGTAAACTTTCAGCTCCAAGCAGAGGTGAAATCTACCTAACTCAAGGAAAATCCTATTTGGAATTACAGATCTCAGATGAGATGAATCCCAAGCCCCAACCCTGATGAAATTTTCCGTAGCCTGAGGACAAATCTGGCAACTTTTCTGCAAGAAAATCAGGAAAAGGCTGTGCCTTATCTGTCAGGACACCTCAGTCACAAGGATCCATTTTAAGACGCAATATCCTAACAAACCCTCCCCACTGAACATACCTATTATAGATCCTTATATAAAGGCTCCTTTATTCTGCATTATTCTAATCCGGCTGCCTGTGACGAGTTCTTCCCCCAGAGCCCTGATAAAGCAGCCTCAGTAAGGAGAGGCAGAGCCCAGATGCCGACTCAGAGCTGGGCAATTCCTGTCCCTAATCTCCCTTTGCTGTGTACACAGCACTGCTCTGATCCTGAACTGCTTCCTGCTCCTCAAGAACGGACATTCCCCCTTATCTCGCTCCGTGGGTTATCCATTTGTCGCTCACTTGTGCCTTGCTCAGGTCATTATGGTCACTGGCGACCATCCCATCACGGCCAAAGCCATCGCCAAGAGCGTGGGCATCATTTCAGCCACCAGCGAGACCGTGGAGGACATCGCCAAGCGCCTCAACATCCCTGTGGAGCAGGTCAACAGGAGGTGAGAGCCAGCAGAGCCTGGGGAGCACCCGAGGCTTCATGGCCCTGCTCCCCCTGATGCCTTGGAGAGGCTGCCCTGGAGCAGAGGCTGGGCAGAGGGAAAGGATAAAGGACTGAGATTTATGCAAAGGCCTTCCCAGGGCGCACCTTGGGCAGTGCAGGAGTCTCGCAGAGACTGCACCCAGGATGGACACAGCCACACGTTTTTGGGACAGATAGAAGTTCTGTCCATTTGCACATCAGAGGTTAATTGTGCAATTCCAGCTTCAGGCAGTGCAGTCCCATTCTCTCAGTTTGCTCCCCCCAACTCACTTTTGTTTCCATTTCCCTGAGGCAGTGAGGTGTCCTTTGTTCTCAGGCCTGGAGAGGAATTGTTGTGTCTGACCAAAATGGGAAAAGCAGTTGCTCACACTCTGTATGGAGCTCAGAGTTACACACTAAAGAACTGCAGGATTACAAACATATGAAAATATAAAAGCTAAAATCCTAAGGCATCACCCCCAAGGTGCTTTTATTCTCCATCCTGGCTGCTTTCTGCTTTTTTATGACACATTCCCACTCTTGAGTCATCTCCACCCAAATGTGTCCACTCAGTTGTTTTCATCTTCGCTGCCCACGAAGAAAATCTAGCAAATTGTGCTTTGCAGATCACGTGGAAGGGGCTGTCACTGCCCGTGTGACAAAACACACACACACAGCACAAAATTCAGCATCACACGACCCAATTTGGACCATCAGCCCAAATTCCTTCTTCAGCCCTTAAACGTGGAAAATATAGCATCACAAGGGAAGGATAAAAGCTCTTGGCAGAAGAGATGTCTTCCACTGTCCCTCCCAGTGAGAGGCCTCTTTAAAATGCATTTTCTGAAGCTTCAGTGAGCCCCCTCTGTATGCAGGTGACTGTGATCCACTCTGGATTTCTGCAGCGCCCTTCATTCGACTCCTGCTGATCAACAACAAATGCCTCTGCAATTAACTCCGTTTGCTGCTTCCTCCCGTCCAGCCGCACACCCGCATCCCACCAGCGCACTCCTTTTACCCTTTTAACCTGAAAATTCACCCCGCTTTGCCCGTGGCTCTTCCAGGGAAGCCACGGCAGCCGTGGTGAACGGGATGGAGCTGAAGGACATGAGCTCGGAGCAGCTGGATGAGATCCTGTGCGACCACTCCGAGATCGTCTTCGCTCGCACGTCGCCCCAGCAGAAGCTGATTATCGTGGAGGGCTGTCAGAGGCAGGTGAGGCGCAGGTGGCAAAGGCCACACACAGACACCAGTGCAGGGCTGAGAGGCTGGAAGCCAATTCCCAGTGCTCCCTAAGCTCTGTTTATTCTCTTTTCCCCGTGCCAGAACATTATCTAACAGATTGCCACAAACACCGCCTGGACTCAATCCAAGGCGCTCAAACTCCTGCTACGCTCTCGACTCCCGGTGACAAAATGAGCTTTCCCTGAGTTTGGAGCTGCAGCCAGGGCCTGGCTTGTCCCTGTCATTCTGAGAAGCACATAAAGCCTCCTGTGCCCTGTTAGGGAAGGAGAATTCCCCTGGGAATTCTGTAAACCCAGATAAAAGCAACGGTGCTGCCACATCCTCTCCTCTTATCTCTTGTGGCCGCTCAGAGCGACGTCCTCGTGCCCACAGGAATGTTTTGGGAGCGGAATGGTTTAGTGGCAGTGCTGGGTGAACAGGTGAACCCACAGCTCTTTTCCAGCCGAAACCATTTATGATTCTGAGGCATGAACCCCACAAAATACCAGAGCATGATTTAGGTACCGCCTGTGCTACTTCCCAGGGCTGAAAATCAGGCAGCAGGATTTACAGAGAGTTTGTCCAGTCCATGGGCAATATTATGTAAAGCAGCCTGGAGTGCACCAAGCACAGGAGGGGGGAAAAAATTACATTTACAGAGCTCTGTAAAAGATGAAAATTGCCATCAAAAGACTCTCCGCTCAAAAATGACATCTTCCAAGTAGATTTTGTGAATTAAAGCCACACTAGTGCTGTGCCTAGACTTAGTGAAGAAGATGTGGCACAAGATATTATTTTATTTTTGTAGTCATGCCAGCACTAAGCTTCCCAATCAGCATTATCAGCTTGTTGGGTTTAAGCCTGGAGTGCTCTCCAGAGAGTTAAAAAAAGAGATAAAATCCTTCAATTTCATGTGTTTTTTATTTTTTGAATGGTCTCTGTCAGGCACACGGTGGGTAAACGTGTTCTGCAGTGCTCAGGCTCCCACACTCCTGGCAGATTTGGCTCTGTAGAGGATGAAAAGGAACACCCTCCCCCAGCCAGTCTCCAGCTATGTTTAGTACTCAGAGCTTATAAGCCCTTCTGTACATGGCATTATTTATAGGTAGTGACACTGTGCTCAATCCCCCCAGGGACAGGAAATTCAGCATTTTATTAATCACTTTGCCAGGCTTTGTCCCTGCTCCGAACACCCTGCCTTGCATCAAGCCACAAACCTCTGCATCAGCTAGAGCAGAGCCCCGAGCTGCAGGAGATGGTTCAGGAAGATAACAGAGGAGCTGAGTGGGATAATCAGAGTTTTCCGTCTCTTGGATTAGTAGAGAAATGCCAGCACAGACTGAGGACGGCCAGAAGCTGATGGGATGAGGATGGGCTCTAACTCAGCAGTTACATAATTTACAATTCAGATGAAGCCTGGCTGATTCTGGAGCACTTCCTAAAAAACCAGACAGGACATTTTGTGTTAATCAAACCTCCCCCAGATGTCAGAGGTGAACCTGGCTCTGCTCAGACGGGGATGGACCACGTACATAGAGCAGGCGTCCAAACCTTTAATCCTCCTTATGCTCCAGATATCAGATTAATTGCATTTGAAGTGCATTGTGACTGAGATGTCCACTCTTTAGGATGCAGCGAATCACATCCCTGAGTTTTCCAGGTTTCTACTCCAAAGGGAACCACACAAAACTCGGAGGTTGCTCTCCTACCGTGCCCACCACTCCCTTGGTCCCTGGCTGTGCTTGACGTGGGTTCAAAGAGGATTCAGAACTTCCCATCAGCATCCTTCTGCTAGAAACAGAAAGATTGATGATGGCAGGGTGCGCCTTCTCCTCCCAAACCCACGTCTGGATGCTTTTTGTGTGTTCCAGGGAGCAGTGGTTGCCGTGACTGGAGATGGAGTCAATGACTCCCCCGCCCTAAAAAAAGCGGATATTGGGATTGCTATGGGGATTGCTGGCTCTGACGCAGCCAAAAACGCAGCTGACATGGTCCTGCTGGATGATAACTTTGCTTCCATTGTCACAGGAGTGGAGGAAGGTAAAGATAATGTTGTTTCCCACTTTTTGAGCTGGAAGCTACTGGCAGTGCCTCCTGATCCTTCCCTCCTCTCTGCTCTTTCCGGATTTGATATTTGGGGAAGCTGGGAGTTAATTCCATTTATACACATGACAATCGGGGAATAAATCAATAAATCAGGGAAATCATCTCCCTCTCTGACACTTAGTAAAGATTTGCTGTCTCTGATCAAGCTTCAGATAAAGAATTTCCTGACTTGTTCCAATGCATTTTGAAGCCTCACAAAGATATAAATTATTTTCTCCACGTTTTCCCTCTATTATTTTCTCACACATCACTGTGCTCCACCTTTGACAGGAACACTCATCCCACTCTTCTTTCCGTGTAAGGAGCTTGTGGTTACATTACAGCCACAACATTTTGGAGAATGGGACTTTTCCCTTCAAACTTCCTCAGTGAAAGAAATGTTTCATTACACTTGCATTTTCAGAAGGATCTAAGGGAGGGTAGTTAAAACAAAACAAAACAAAACGAAACAAAACAAACTACAAAATAGACGTGGACACACATGAGGAAAGTAGAAATAAGCAGTAAATGTTTTCACTTCATTTAGTTGAATTTGAACATCTATTTTTCTGGAAAACACTGATAAAAAAATTCCCTTTGACAGAAGTGTTTTCTCTCTCTCCAGGCCGCCTGATCTTTGACAACCTAAAGAAAACCATTGCCTACACCCTGACCAAGAACATTGCTGAGCTCTGTCCCTTCCTCATCTACATCATTGCCAGCATCCCCATGCCCATCGGCACCATCACCATCCTCTTCATCGACCTGGGCACAGACATTGTGAGTTGGGAGCTTCGAAGTCGTTTCCTGCTGGAATATCCTGTGGAGGGAGAGGGGCTGGGGGCAGAGGCGTGGGTTTTTAAGCAGGGGTTCAGAGATGCAGCGAGGTAGGAGTCAGAGCGAGGAATGAATTATTTATTAAATTTACAATACCATTTATATATTCTAGTTCCATAAAGCAATTGAACAGTGCTCACACTTCTCCTAGGGTGATTGGTCAAAGTCTCAGACACCCACTTAGAAATGTTTTTTCCTAATATAATATACACAAGGTCAGAAGATACCAGATATGAATGCTATTTACAAAAACCCTATCTATTGTTTCCATAGCTTACACAGCAAAGGAAAAGTTCTCCCAGAATGAATGCAAGAAGAGAAAATTTCCCTGCTAACAGTATTTTAGCATTCACACAGAGGGGCATCCAAAATGGGATTTTGTGGCCTTACCCTACAGCTGAGTAAGGCAGTGAAAAAAAGGACTTAAAGCAACCAGGTAGAGAAAAAGAAGAGTAGAAAACAACAACCTGCAGAGGGAGAGGAGAAAGCAGAGACATCTGATCCAGGCTAAAACCAGCAGTGAACAATTGTCAGTGTGTTTTAATCAGGAGATCAGAGGGATTTCTGCAGTTACATCTGACATCCCATCCAGCCCAGCCCAAGGGATCTGAAAGACCCTTTAACTTTAAATTAATGTTAAATTATTGTTAATCTCCTCTAGCCTTTTGTACTGATCACCAGATCCAGGAAAATTTCAGATTTCCCCCAAACCCTTTACACACTGAGAGGAACCCACACAGATCCTTCTCTCCTTTCCTCTGAGTCCTGCCAACATCCAACAGAACCACCTGGGAACTGCAAACTGCTGCTAAACCTCCGAGAATCAGGCAAACGCTGCCCCCCAGCCCCTGATGGTTTGTTTGTCTTGCAGATCCCCTCGGTGGCACTGGCCTACGAGAAAGCTGAGAGTGACATCATGAACAGGAGACCTCGGAACAAGAGGAAAGACCGGCTGGTGAACGAGCAGCTGGCTGTGTACTCCTACCTCCAGATTGGTAGGTTGGCCTCCCAAGCACTCTCTTGTGGCAGCAAAGCAAGACAGACTCGAGTTGATTCATTAAAAAAAAAATAAATTGGGAGCTGAAACTCAACCCCTTCCTCTGCAAACTCGCCAGCCCCCTCCTGCTGCTCATTATTCGGCAATAAAATAAGGTTTTATCTACAGAGAGCAAGAAATTTACAGCACCAAGAACTCTCAAACTACCTTCAGCGTGTTTCAATATCCCCCAGTGCTCCTTAATTTGGGTTTTTCCTCATTCCTGCCCCTCTGTTTTTGCAGGGATCATGCAGTCGGTGGGCGCCTTCGTCACCTATTTCACCGTCTATGCTGAGCAAGGGTTCCTCCCTTCCACGCTGCTGGGAGTCAGAGTGGACTGGGAGAGCAACGCCATCAACGACTTCGAGGATTCCTACGGACAGCAATGGGTAAAGCAGCCCTGAAAATTCCCTGCCTTGGCCTTCGCCCACCTGCTGCTTAAAAATTCCCTCCTCTTTCCCAAAATAAAGGGATAGGGAATGCAAATGAGGTTTAAGTGCAAATAGCTTTAGTTTTCATCCAATGTTCCCTCAGGAGAGAGTCTTTAGGGCTTCCTGCCACACGGCTCTTTCATTCAGCTCTGTTCTTCCATTCATTCTCCCACAATTTGCCACCGTCTCACTCACAGCCTCTGCGGATGCACCTTCCTCTCTGGACTTTATGTTTAAACCCCTCAAAATCCATCATCCCCATCCTCTCCCAGCCCTGCTAATGAGCAGCAGCTCTGCCAAGTCCTTTGCAGCCTCCCCCTCTCGCTCTTCGCTCCCCCTCCCTCATCCTGCAGAATCACAAGGCACAGAGGCATCGATAAATCCAAATAAACAGCCCTCACGCCCAGCTCGTGCTGCAGCCTCGTGACTCAGTCACGGCAACTCACCGACTAAAACTGCCCCAAATCCGATCCTTCTGTGTCTAAATCTGGAGCAGCTCTGCATTCACACCTGGGGAGCCGAAATAAAGCCTCCCATGGAGGTTTGCAGTTGCCTGTGGGAGACGGGGGGCTCTGATTTAAAACCGTTTCGGTGTTTCCTTGGCTCTGCAGACCAAGTACCAGCGCACGTACCTGCAGTGGACTGGCTACACGGCCTTCTTTGTCAGCATCACCATTCAGCAGGTGGCTGATCTGATCATCAGGAAAACTCGGAGGAATTCCATTTTCCGGCAGGGCCTCTTCAGGTGAGCACTGCAGACACACAATCCAGGATGGTTTGGGCTGGAAGAGACCTGAAAAATCATCTCATCCCACCCCTGCCATGGGCAGGGACAGCTTCCACTATCCCAGGGTGCTCCAAGCCCTGTCCAACCTGGCCTTGGACGCTTCCAGGGATCCAGGGAAGCCACAGCTTCTCTGGGCACCCTGTGCCAGGGCCTCACCTGGGAAGAATTTCCCTCAGAGGGGAGAATTTTTTCCTATGTAATCTAAACCTACAGTTCAAGTTAGCCTCCTGCTCCGTTCAGAAGCAGGTGAGCTCAGTGATTTGGCCCTCTCACTTTCAGTCTTTGCACAAAGATTAAGTCTGGCCTTAAGCAATCACGACTCTCAGGCAAATATTTTATCACACCTCCCCTCAGCCCCTTTTCTACCTCGGGATAGGGATTTTCTTTAAAGACATTGTGAGGGTTATTCTGAAAATGCATCAGCTTAGAACCACCTCTCCATTCATTAAAATGTTTACTATAAAAAAAAATGGGAGTTTCTCTTCCAGATTATTTTCTGAACCCCCTTTATGTGCTTATCAAGAGATAGCAGGTCTGGACCTCTCGGAGATAACTCGAGGCTCTGAGGAGGGAGATAGCAGCTGGCCAAACTCCCCAAGACAGTGCTGGCCGCCCTCTGCAAACCACCCTGCACCCTCCAGCCCCACGGGAGCTCCAAATATCAGCTGGGACAGAGGCCACCGGGAAAGCTGGCATTCACTCCCGGGCTTTCTGATAGCAAAGCAATTTGTTTTCCCTCCTTTATCGGCAGGTACAGGGCCTACACCTTTGTGTGCTTCCTCCTTGCATTAACACCTGAGTCACCCCGTGCGCATTCCCAGCGCAACACAAGAATTGAGTAACAGCTGCTGGGTGTCTCCCACGGCTGGATTCGGGCTGGGAATGCTGCCAGGAGAGGCAGGAGCACGAGGAGCACAAGCCAGAGGCGCCCAGCCCACCCCCGGTGTGCAGAGCTCACCCCGAGCAGGGAATTGCAGGGAATCCCGAGGGCTCCTGCAGGCACAGCGGGGTTTAACTCGTCCTCTCTGCTTTTCCTGCAGGAACAAAGTCATCTGGGTGGGGATATTTTCCCAGATAGGAATTGCTTTGATTCTCACCTACGGCCTTGGGCACGTTACAGCCCTGAACTTCACTCCGCTCAGGTGAGTTCTGGTGCCACTGAGCTTCCCCTGCCCTCCTGCGTGGACGCACGACGGGAGCAGGGAGCCCGTGCAGCACCGCTCCGGGATAAATATTTAAAAACATTTATTATATTCATCACTAGTTCTTGGCCAAAAAGGCCATTATTGACATAATTTCCACATTATCCTACTAGATTTCCTACTGAGGATCCAAAGACCCTCTTATGTAAAACAGACATTTAAATATTTCTTCCAGCATCTCCAATGTTTTGGGGAGAACAGACAGCATTTAACTTTTATTTTAGATAGATCACAGTCAGGTGATTTATTGCTGTGATAACACCAAGGAGCAGTTCCTTCTGAATAGGACCAGGAATAAATTAATCCAGTAACTACTTAAGACTGGGAGGCTTTACGTGCACATCGTCAATTTGAGTCATTAATTAAGAAAAAGGAAAGAGGCCCAAGGGGGCAGATTTGCTTTATGGACATTGAATAGCACAGACAGAGACCCCAGAACTGCAGCTCAGTTGTTTTTAGATGTTTCTGAATGAGACCTTTCGCCCCCACTGCCAGGTTCCAGTACTGGTTTGTGGCTGTACCATTTGCCATCCTGATTTGGGTCTACGATGAAATCCGAAAGCTGCTCATCAGGAGATACCCAGGAAGTGAGTTCATTGCTCTAAATAAATTTTAATTTCTTATAATTCCACGTGTCTTTCCCCTTTCACTCCCACCCCCACCTCAGCTGCCACTCGCAGGCGACTGCTGAAAAATGAATTATTTTTCTGCAATGATCGCTTTTCCTTTCTGAGGAAAAAATAACCAATTTTTTTTTATTCCTTCCCTTCTCCTGCAGGTTGGTGGGACAAGAACATGTATTATTGAAGAGTCCTGAGCACAGGAGAGCTCCTTCCCCACCTGACCCAGCCTCTGCTGCTTTCAAGTCCTGTCTGTGCAATATCAAGCATGGATCCATCCCGTGCTGGGGTGAAGAGATTTCATGAATTGAATGAAGAAATAAGGACTTTAGAGGCTGCGAAATTACCTCCCACTGTACTGTAAAGCCTAGAAATTGAAGTACTACCTATTTTTGTAACAACTGCGATTTTCCCTCGTTCAGAGATGGAGTTGGAGAGGACTTGGAGAGGAAAACAAACCAAAGACAGGAACTCCACACAATCCAAGGCATTAATTTGCACTGAAGGCGTTGTTTGCTGATTTTTGTGCTGGTAGAACTGAATTCCAAGTGAGTGCATACCTAGATCTGTTTTACCTTGCCAAGGGTAATTGTGCTGTATAGGAATAATTTGATAATAAAACTTTTTTCTTTTCCAGAAAACTGTTCTGTGTCTTATTTATTTTTAATAAAGACTAAGAGGAACTGAGTGGAACAGGGTCACAGAGGAAAGAAGTGCACCCTTGCTTTTGTAAAAAATGTTAAAATGTAAAAAATGTTACCCCCATTAACAGACCAAACACTTGATCCGTTCTGATAAAGGGGTTGAGAAAATCAAGGCACAACCAGTGGATTTGAACACTTTGAGATCCCAGGCTCAGTGCTCACTTCCCAAAGGTGACAATCTCCAAGGCAAAATAGATATTAGAGTCATTAATTTTAGGATTAGTTAGGCATTTAGGATTAGTTAGGTATTTAGGATTAGTCAGGTATTTAGGATTAGTCAGGTACGGGTAAATTTCTATTTGCAAACAGGTGTTTAATATGGTCACTTCAGAACCAATAGGTCCCGTGTGTTGTTTAGACAAAAGATTTCCCAATTTGAAAGCAAAATATAAATATTTTATGTAGATATTTCACTTCTAAATACAAGTTCAGACAAGCTTTACAGAAGAAACGGGGCAGAAGGAGAACTATTGCAGCAAAGGGAAATTATCAAGGAGAGAGAAACCAAGGGAAGAGCTGAGGGAGGGGAAAGCGAGGAGTGTTTTCCGATCTAAAGCTGCTCCCGAAAGTCCACACCCTTCTCTGCTAGGAGACGCTTCGAGTTTTGTGACCTTCTTTCCCTAAAACCCCTCGTTTTAGGGGGGGCCGGGCGCTAATTATTCCGAGCACCAATTATCCCGGGGATCAGAGCTTTTCCCAGAGAGACAGAAGCAGAGGAACGGCCCAGGAAGGAGGAAGAGTTATCAGAGCTCTTCTGAGAGAGACACAAAGCAGAGGAATGTCCAGGGAAGAAGGAAGAATTATCAGAGCTTTTCCCAGAGAGACATGAAGCAGAGGAACGTCCAAGGAAAGAGGAAGAATTATCAGAGGTTTTCTCAGAGAGACACGAAGCAGAGGAATGTCCAGGGAAGGAGGAAGAGTTATCANGGAAGGGGGATATCGGAGCTTTTCCAAGAGAGACACGAAGCAGAGGAACGGCCAAGGAAAGAGGAAGAATTATCAGAGGTTTTCCCAGACAGACACGAAGCAGAGGAACGGCCAAGGAAGGGGGAAGAGTTTTCAGAGCATTTTCAAGAGAGACATGAAGCAGAGGAATGTCCAAGGAAGAGGGAAGAGTTATCGGAAATTTTCCCAGAGAGACACGAAGCAGGGGAAGGGCCAAGGAAGGGGGAAGAACCATCAGGGCGTTTCTGAGAGAGAAAGAAGCAGAGGGAAGTCCAAGGGAGGAGGAAAAATTATCAGGGCTTTTTCGAGAGAGACATGAAGCAGAGGAATGGCCAAGGAAGGGGGAAGAGCGGCACAAACGGAGCCCGCAAACAACGGGCGGGCCCCAATTCCCGATCCGTGCGCTGCTTTTATCGCGGGTGATGCAACCCTGGAGCGCTCCCGCAGCGGCGGGGCCGTGCCGGGCTTACTCATTTCACACCCCGGCACTCGCCAGCAGCCGGCCCTGATTGCTGTTATCTTCCCTCTAAAAGATAGCAAAGAGACGAGGCAAGCTGCGTAACCTGCTTTCCAGCACCTGGGCGCTGGCCAAAGTTCCAGCAGAGGCAGGAAGAGGAAAGGAAAAAGAGGAAATTCAGCCTGAGGGAGAGCTGGCTGTGCAGAGCCAGGAGAGAATGCAGCTGGTTTTGGTTTGTTTTGAAAAGAAAACACGTTTTCTTGAAATCACTCGTGGGAAAGATGCGTGGAGAGGTTTTATGGAATAGCCCTGGAGAGGTTGTGTGGAATATCCAAGATGAAAAGCACAGCGGCTGCTCTGCAAAACCATCTCTAGAGGAGGAATCTGGTTTTTTCCCCTGCTGGCTGAAGACCAAATCTACAAAGAATTCTTACTAAAAGCACTTTCTCCAGTTGTGCTCTATCTCCTGGCAGTTATCACCTCATCAACACATCCCTGGGGAAGGACAGGAGGGTTTTGTCTCCCGGTTTTCTTCCTGGCTCTCCCGTTGTCACCTGGATAAAACCTCAACACCGCTGGCTGCAGCCACAAGCCAGCAGATTTTGCTGCCAAAATTGGAAAAAACCCCATATTCAGGAGGTTCTGTCCCCAGATCCTCAGGAGGTTCTGTCCCCAGATCCTCAGGAGGTTCTGTCCCCAGATCCTCAGGAGGTTCTGTCCCCAGATCCTCAGGAAGTTCTGTCCCCAGATCCTCAGGATCTCCCAACACAGCAGGACAAAACCACAGAGCCACAGCAAAGGGATTTCCCAGGATTTCAGGGCCAAGGGACAGCGTTGCGGCTGTGACACCAGAAATAATCTGGCTTCATCGTTGTGTTTCTAGGAAAATTCTTTTAAATACCCCAGACCTTTCGGTCTCTGGGAAATGCAGCATCAGAGGGAGCTTTGGCTGCTCTGGGCTTGAGGGAGAATCAAATAAAGGAATAGGAAGAAACAAAGCAATGCAAGAGGGGAAAAGCAGCAGAAGAAGGAAAAAACAGGAAATTTTGAGAGGAAAACTTAAAAGCTGGATGGGATCCATCCGTTTTAACAGTAACATATGCTCCTGAGAGGAGAGCAAAAGAACTCTGTCTTCTCTCATGGTAATTGGGAGCTGCCAAATGAGTGTCTCCATGTGCCCTCTGTGCAAGGGTGATGGGGAGGAACCGCAGCCTCACATATCCCACATCTATAATCATCCCAGGGGAAAAAAGCCGCTTAGGAGATGAGGCACAGCAAAAATAAATAAAAATAAAATATACTATAAAAAGGGAGCTGATGATCTGAAGCACCACAAACCCAGCAAATGCTTCTGAAATAGTTTGTACCTGTAGGGTCAGTTTTGTTTTTAACGAGGATTGCCAACAAATGCTCCTTTGTGTTTCAAATGTCTCTTTGTCACGGCTCTCTTCAGAGGCTGGGAGAGGTCTGTATTCACCCTGAGAGCTCTGTGTGCACCCCAAGAGCTCTGTGTGCACCCTGAGAGCTCTGAATGCTCCCCAAGAGCTCTGTGTGCACCCCGAGAGCTCTGAATGCTCCCCGAGAGCTCTGATTGCTCCCCAAGAGCTCTGTGTGCACCCTGAGAGCCCTGAATGCTCCCTAAGAGCTCTGTGTGCACCCCAAGAATTCTGTGTGCACCCCGAGAGCTCTGAATGCTCCCCAAGAGCTCTGAATACTCCCTTACAGCTCTGTGTGCACCCCAAGAATTCTGTGTGCACCCTGAGAGCTCTGCGTGCACCCGAAGAGCTCCGTGTGCACCCTGAGAGCTCTGCGTGCACCCGAAGAGCTCCGTGTGCACCCTGAGAGCTCTGCGTGCACCCGAAGAGCTCCGTGTGCACCCTGAGAGCTCTGCGTGCACCCGAAGAGCTCCGTGTGCACCCTGAGAGCTCTGCGTGCACCCGAAGAGCTCCGTGTGCACCCTGAGAGCTCTGCGTGCACCCGAAGAGCTCCGTGTGCACCCTGAGAGCTCTGCGTGCACCCGAAGAGCTCCGTGTGCACCCTGAGAGCTCTGCGTGCACCCGAAGAGCTCCGTGTGCACCCTGAGAGCTCTGCGTGCACCCGAAGAGCTCCGTGTGCACCCTGAGAGCTCTGCGTGCACCCGAAGAGCTCCGTGTGCACCCTGAGAGCTCTGCGTGCACCCGAAGAGCTCCGTGTGCACCCTGAGAGCTCTGCGTGCACCCGAAGAGCTCCGTGTGCACCCTGAGAGCTCTGCGTGCACCCGAAGAGCTCCGTGTGCACCCTGAGAGCTCTGCGTGCACCCGAAGAGCTCCGTGTGCACCCTGAGAGCTCTGTGTGCACCCCGAGAGCTCCAGAGCTTGCCTGCCTGTGACTCAATCACACCAACACCTCCCTGAGATGACAAAATATTCTTTGCAATCTGTTTTACCCTATCCATGCCTGAGCAGAAAGCTCAGATCAGAGGTTTGCAAAGAAATCAGAATATTTACGTCATTTTCAAGAAGGGCAGAGCCCGTGAACGCCTAAAGACAGATTGGCTGCTGTAAATCTCAGAGGCTTTCAGTGTTCCAAAGGGAGAATGGGCAAAAAGGGACTTTCCAGGGTTGCAAAAGGAAAATGGACAAAAGGGAACCTTCCAGAGTTACAAAAGGAAACCAGGCCAGAGGGAAGAATGAACCCTGCACTTGCCCATGGGGTTGCTGGAACCAGCAGGGCTGGGAATTACTGCCCGGGACGGGACAGGTCATTGCCTGACAGCACAAACAGGGAACAGCAGCAGGACCTCCCTGCCCAGTGTTGACACCTGATTAGGGCAGGAGGCTGCGGGACCTGATGCAAGAGAATGTGGAACTGAACCCAGCTTTAACCCCATAAACCCGGGGAGCACTGCAGCGTTCAAGTTAATCCCAAAAAGTGCCGAGAGGGTGATACGATCCAGCTGCAAACTCAGACACACACAAAGGCACCTTCCCCCAGTCCCACAACGGGTTTTTAAGCAGCAGCATCACAAATCAATTCTCACACTTCGTGCTGCATCATTTATTCCCTTTAATCTGCTTTGCCTCCCATTTGTGAGCAGGTTAAAGATGCTCACCGTGGCATCTTCACGTTCTAGTGGCTCCCAGATCAGAAATCTTGGAGAGGTTCAGTTAAATTCCAAATCTGGGCAGGATACACACACTATAATCCAAAATCTCTAAATCTGAGCTGGCAAGCTCCTTATATGATAGCTGGGAAGGAAGATAATTTGTTTTCCAGGTCAGGTTTATGTTTGGCTTTTTCATTCAGCCTCGCACAGAACCTTCAGCCTTAGATGAGTTTTTTACTACAAGTACGTTATTATCATTATTATTACTATCATTATCATCATCATTTGAAGGGTGAGAAAACATGTACGAACAAATGAATGATGAAAAATACTTTTGTGCTAAATAATAAACAGAAAATGCAATTCCTGTACTCAGCTCTTGCCTGTAAATTCCTCGAGTCAGTTGTGCAGCCTCGGCAGGAGCAGACATTGCTCTCAGCCAGGTAAAAGCAGTAATTTATTATTAAGATGTGCAATGGAGAGAAGCAGATTTTGAACTGTAAGTTTATATAGCTTCAAGCAAAGTGATTTTTTTTTCTGCTACACTTGCACTCCAAGCAAACCAAGAGTTAACTCCCTACCTCATAAACCGAGAAATGTCTCCTGAACACAAAATTCTTGCTCCAGCCTCAGCCAGACTGGGCAGGTCTGATGTTCCTGGTCATTGCCCTGAGCTTCACAGCTTTCCTTCGTCTCCTTCTGCTGAACAACACTTTCATGGCACAGCTGCCTCCAGTTTGAACCAGCTCTCACCCTCTCCCCCTCCCAGCTCCAAAATATCCCAGCACTTTCCCCTTTCACCTCGGTGCCACCGACAATTCCTGCAGTCTGGTGAGGAGCAAGCCGGGAGAAAAGGGAGCGCTTGGGGCGAAGGCTTGCCCTGCAGCAAAGGGGAAAGGGAGAATTTAAGGCCAAAACTTTGTGCAGTGCAGCTGTGAAAGCCGTGCAGGGTGGTGCATTGTGCATGGGGTCTGTCTCTTCACCCTCAAAAATTTATTCGTAACAGGACTCCTTGCTGGAGTTCCTGGGATTTCAGGTCCTCCTTCCTAACACAGGGATTTTGAATGAGTCGGAGCTGTTGAGCCGTTTATCCCGGACTGAGCCAAGCTCCAGAGTACCTCCTGCCTGCTCTGGGAGCTGCGGAAGCGCTGGGGCTCCCGTGTGATGGAGCTGCCCTGGTGATCAGCCCCGAGACGGATTTTGGCAGCAGCAGCAGTGTGATATCTCATTGTGCTGTGCAGCCTTCCACGGCATCCGCACAGCACCTTCCCTTCCCTGGAAATCAGCCCTGGAGCCCGCCCGAGGGACACTGGAAATCACCGAAACCCGGGAATTCCCTGGATTACATTTTAAACCACAGAACGTGATTCAAGAGGTGAAGAACTGAGGGAATTTGTGGTGTTGAGACTTCAGCAAAGGCTACAGCTACACAATGAGGGTTTGTGTTCTAGAAAGTGGGAGTGTCTTCAGAGTCTGAACTCGTAGGGAGGAGTTCACCTTTTCAAACAAAAACTGCAGCCAAATTACACAGAGAAAATTCTTCTTTCTTTTCTGATGCACCACCTCTAGTGCAAGAAATCTCTTTGGCAGACACCAAGGCACTCCTGGCCCGTGTTTCTCTCTGCCAGAAGAGGAAGGAAAACACAGAAATTCGCATTCCCATGCAACCATTTGCAGACAGCTGTCCTCACTACGGTGTCAGCAGCCGCTGGAAACAGAGCTGGCCACAGAGATGCTGAGAGGC